>PNEQ01022638.1:0-32360 GCA_003012365.1 Medauroidea extradentata
TCGAATATACTGTGCATGGATTTACGAGATTCGTAACGGTAATTAATAGCGCCGTTAGAGTAGACGCAGAGAAACCAGTGTTATAAGACGTTAACTCGCAGGTATTTATAACTAAGATTACCACCTACTGAGTATAGCATGTATTCAGCCCCCGTGCATTTAATGAGTACATATTGTAGCTAAAATTTATCGGAGCACTTTAACGTAAATGTAAACATTGTACAAGACTATGTAAATAAAAGCACGTGGCAATGTTGATGTTTACATGTAGCGGAAAGATATAAACTGGCAGAAAATAGAAATTAGCAGGGCTTTTTTTAGTGCTCACTTTATTCCGAATCACCTATACCGTGGTTGCTGGCCAGTAATTGGCAAGTTGGAATTTTGTGTTGGGGTTGGAGGCTATACCTTTAGTTGAGAGTACTGATGTGCAGGAGGTGAGGCTGTCTCCACTATGGCATACGACACAAGATGGCGGGTCGTGTGATGTAAATAGTCAACAATTTTTAACTTGGGTATTATTACCATTTGCGATGACACGACTATTTGTGTCGTACATTTTTGCTATTGTGCATGATATTAATTTTTTCTTTTCTCTGTACCATATAATTTTACGTGTTAAACATTTTTATTGTAAAGGACGTACATAACCCACTACTTTCTCGGGGATTACATTCGTCCTTTATTTATATTAAGGACTGTTGCTGATGAGCGTTCCGCTTTATTTTGTTGTTGAGACGATTGACAGAGAAATACCATTCTCAATGCGTTCAGTGAAAAAAAAAAAGAATGTTGCCATAACGTACGCATTTCTTCCCTATGCATTACTTGATTTTGTAACTCTGCAATTTTTGAAACAACTTATAGTAGCAGCTTGTCTGCACCGTATTGAAGGTAACCAAGGTTTATATTTGTCGCGCAACATCTTGGTTGTAAACAAGTTTAAAATAGTACAAAAATGCTGTAATGTCAAAGATGGTCTTGGAATGAAGTCATGTTACGGAAGAAAACGTGGTCATTTTAGAATAGCCGTTTGCATCGACCAGTGTCGCCTAGTTTCCTTTTAGGCCTACCAGGCGTACGTCATTGTCCGAGAATAGAAAGTCGTAGCTGAGAAGATGGCGCGGCGCGGCTAATGAGAGCTAAAGCGGCGAGATTGACGCAGATGAAAGCCGAAGAAGGCAGGTGGGTAGGGGAGCATTACCGCGAGGCGGCGACCTTGGCTAGCAGATGACCGCCAATCAGCGAGCACCTGGGCCGAAGGGCACGCGCTGTCGTCCTCGTGAGAGTCGTGGGCGGCTCTGTATCCCGCCCGGCCGCGTGTCTGTGGCAAGATGGACCTCAACATCCGTGATCCCCTGCACTCCAACCTGCCCTGCGGCCCTATACCACTTTCCTCGGAATACCATTTGAAATGTTTCAAGTATACACTATGTTTGTTCCATGGAGATCCCAGATATGAGAGAAAAGTACACATGGAGCATTAGCAGCCATTGAGGCCTAGCTGGCTTTGTTTATTCCAGCTGTTCCTGTAGATGTATTGGGAAACGAGGTTATGGTTGGCCAACCCACAGCCGCATTATTTACGCTGCTATGGTAATAAACAAAATTTTTCAGTTACCAAAATGGCGGATGGGCTCCTCCCCATTTCGTCTCAAGGCCTCATACCCCTCGCCTTAAGATGTACGTTATGCTCCATCTGTGTGTTTCTCTAATCTCTGGGAGATCCGCACACAATATGGCTAAGGGGATGATGATGAGATGGAGCGAAAAATCGCGAATATCTTATGTCGAAGTAGTCACCTAAATATTGCATTGTGTACACTACAGTATTATATAATTGAACTACAGGTACTTGACACTATGATATTTTGTGTATTTAAGAACAATTGGTATTAGGTAGTTGCTATTTATGTAAACGCACACACAGAAATTAATTGAAACTTGTAACAAGTAAATATAAAGCACGTGCTTGTAAATATTACGAGGTGTACCATGTACATAGCGTTGCGTTTGTACTTGCAGTAAAGAAACTTGAAGTTTTAAATAATTATTTAATGTTGACCATGAAAATTAACTTATTCATAAAATAACTGCTAATGGAATTATTTTAACGGGTAATTCTTTTGAGAGAAAATAAACATTTTGGATGAACCAGCATTATAGCCTACATCCTTGCACTCAGTGACCGTGTACCTTACCTCTAGACACCGTAACTAAAATATTGTATAATATTCGTGTGTTTGTGTATATTCAATGCACAGTGCAATGACTTAACCTTTTTAGTTTTGTATCAGGCAATTAATATGAACATTTACTTTATTCCAGGAAAATGCATGTCATAGGATATTATTTGTGTATACAAGTTACATAATTTCCGACAAACACGTGATTTTCGTAATCAACATAGTTTTCCTACGTTTTTATAGAAATACAGTCATTTTATCTTTAGAAACAAATAATTTTACAAGGAAATTTCTTTATTCCTTTAGAAATGTTTGTGAAAGTTCAAATAAATTCTTTGTAATTTTACAAATAAAAGTTACAGTGTGCCTTGGACACTTCATATTTCTTCGCCACTGTTGGAGCTATGCTTGCTGTTAGTGAGCAGCGTGCCTATGTTGGTGCAGGCCAATGTCATCACTAGCACACCTATTGTTTGTTCGGTAGGTGCTGTGTATATTTCCTTGTCATTTGTCATTTTTTTCCAAGCTACATTGAACCATGCATGCACTATTTTGGTTGATTTATTAGTAGTGACACCTCATTTTCACGAAAATATTTCGGGACTTGTTGTATTTAGAAACAATTTAGCTCATGTTTACGTCAGTGACTTGATGGCTACGTCCTTTCTACGTCTCTGAGGTCTATGAATGATGTCTCGGTAACTGTGTTTAAAATAAGAAACTTTACCTGACAAAGACTGTGGTCCGGGCAGTTTTTCGGAAAGTTTTTCCCCCAGGTTGTTTTAGGGCCTACGCATTGCGTGCATATCTGCAGCTCTACGTCATGGTTATTGGCAGTGTGCATTTTTACCGAGATGTCTCTTATTTGAACATGTCAATCAGATGGAGGTTACTGCGACACCATGACAAGCCATGATTTGAGGGCAAAACTCCCAAGACGTGGAGAGTGAAAATATGTTATCAGTGATCATGAAGCGTAACAACAGAAGTGTACATACATTATGTACGGCAGTGAAATAAGCTAGAGCCAAACATATTTCTGCCTTCGCTACTAATAACCAAAATATAGATGCAAATATACTTGTCCGTCATTGAAATATAAGCGCGCTTAAAAATCTCTTCGTGGATAGGATACAACCTTTTAGTAACATTCGAGCTCTGTTCGCCGAAATAAAGTAGTGCAAACTAAAGAAGACCATACCAAGCAACTACCTGCGGCTCGGACGATTATTATATGTAGTCTGTAAAACTGGAATGAAATAAACAATAAACCGTGGGTTAAACAGGCTTCATTTTTCTTGACAGACTGTACTATTGTGGACATACGCCATTGCAATATTATGTCGTCCCAGAAATCTGAGAAAGATTCGTCGTTTGTTTTTCTTTGTCTCTTTCTAACATTTCTGTGACGGCATAATATTGCAATGGCGTGTGTCCACAATAATACAGTTTGTCATTCTGTCCCATTGCAAGAAACATTCAAAAATATTTCTTTTTTTTTACGTTCAAAATAACTGTCATATCCCCAGTATTTGAATTGGAATAGTTATTCATTGCTTTACTCCTACAGTCGCACACATCGTTCGCAAAGTGAGGATATTGACCTTCTTACAACGGGATAACAAGCTATTACATGAACCGCCTTATTTTGCGCCTCAGGCGTAGCTTCGGTTTACAGCATCTCGTATATTATTGGTCTTGTTAAGGTTGAACGATTTCCCCCTGTGTTAGTATGAACATCGTCCGACTTTAACTGCCGAGAATACCGTGTGATTTTCCCAGCGATAGCATGGTTCAGATCCTACAAACATTTGTGCCGGCAATAAATAAAAAATAGAACAAATTAATATGACTTGTATAACGTAAACAACAAAATTAGTGTTTTAGCTAACAACACAATTGTTCCAAATGTGTCTGTAGCTATGGAAAATTAGTTTCATATTAACACGTGTTTATTATTAAGTATAAGAATCGGTGCCATAGAAATGTTATATGATTGTCACAATTCAATTTTTTTCCCACTTAAATAATGCATGGTCACTGGTCATTAGTCCCATGTCAATGCCAATTTTCTCGTGAAACAAAAGAACGTACATTTGCGTAGAAAGGTGAAATTAAAGAGTCCCCTCTAAGTTATTTTACATGGTGCAACTACGTCAACGCTTGTTTTACTGTCGTCACGCAAGGATTCCAGAATTTGTGGTCTCACAACTATGCCTTCTATGGATACTTTTCGGACCACGTGTGGGGAAACTGTCTAGTCTACGAATTCGTCAAGTCTGCAAGCACTTCTCCTGTACCCTATCCACAAACCATACGTTCCATCTATTTTAACCCATATTCATTTCTATTGGTGCCTTCTGTACCATTCCTCCCATTGGCTACCATGGTGAAAACGGGAAGCGGTCTGGCCTATGAATTCGTCGTGTTTACGAACACTTACTCTTTACCCTGTCGATTTGACAAATCTTTTTTATTGATCAACATATTTCGATGGCAGCCATTATCTTCCCCTACCCCTAACGGCCCAAAACTCAGTTTGTGGGGGGGGGGGGACCGTTCGTAGGCCCTAGAAGTGACGAGATAGTAAATCGTACCGACTGGGCACTTGGCAGCTAGAACTGAATGTTTTACTGGCTGTGGAGTGTACGTGCCCCTCCATTTAAAGTTGTTCCAAGGACATCGTAGTTTTATATAGTCACTGTTAAGAATTTCTGGCCCTAAAATACTTAACACTACGCCAGTCGCCACTACTCATGTACTACCGTCTATGTGCATAGGTATTTTGCGTGTTCGGAATAGCGCGGGAACTGTGGCCGACTATTGCTAGCTTACAATGTACCTCATTGTTCCTACAACCAGGGCACTCAACTAATTTGTAGACTTCTTGTCGGCAACTACCGTCAACGTTTATTCCAAACATTTTATGGCATGATAATAAAACATAATATTGGCTAAAAGGCACAGTTTTAGTCATGTTCATACATACAAAAATTATTATTAAGTTAATAACTCTTCTTTGAGCACGAAAACTTTTCCAAGTGCGTTTTGCCTTCAGGCGCAACAGTAAAATGCTAAGCCGTTTTAGAACCACGTATTTTTTTCATCAGACTTCTGCAAACACTTTATGCCAGGCAGAGGTAATACGGGCGCTTGAGTGGGTGCAATTCAAAATTCTATATTTGTACGAGGTGTTGTTAGTTTTGTAGTCACCGCTTATAATTACATTTTATTTTACTACATATTTTTAGCATGCATATCATTCCCATTACAACATGTCAAAGTCAAAACACGCATGTTACGGGACATTATACCCAACAAGACCAACGCACTTACCGAAACTAAATTATTTACACTGAGAGTAGATGTCGCAGGTTACATGTAACAAAAAGTCGTAACACAAGGCAACTAATTTTTTTATAAAAATTTTTGTAAGTCAAGTCAAACCCATTTATTTTCATAAATTATTTAAAATAACGCAAAGTTATCTTGTTTCACGTTTTTATAAATCATATAATGTAGGTTATATGTAACATATAATTTTGGTATAAATTGTTTGATTTAATCTCAGAACATTGATTTTGCTTCCGTGTACGCTCACATTACGTGCAAATTTTGATTCTTGACTTGCGGTAATAGCAAGACTATGAAGATTAAAAAAATTTTCATGCGAAAAAAATTTGTTCAGAAGTAGCATTTACTAAACTAACACTTTTTCATACAAATGTAATAGTTTTACATACGAATATAGGCGCTTATAGATTTTCACACAAATGTAATATATTTTCATACGAATATAACAGATTTTCACACAAATGTAATAGATTTCCATACGAATATAATAGATTTTAACACAAATGTAATATATTTTTTGCCCATTGTATTAATGTACGAAAAAAAAACCTTTGTACATGAACGTAATGTCATTATCAGTAGCGGCTCGTGGGTTGTTGCCAGGTAGGGCTGCAGGTGCCCCTTACTACTGAATGGTCACAAAAAATATAGTCGCCGGCAAATATTTCATGGTCATTGGTCTACGGCGCATTTATCAAGAGTGTACAGTTCCGACTATCTGCAGCTCCACTTGGCAACAATCCACGAGCCGCCACTGGTCATTATTAAGACACCATGCTCGTTAAAAACTCTGTCGTACTTCAGAGTGCACTAACCGGATGTATGTGACCCTCAGATAGAAACGTGCACTGAACTTTGCTACACACTTTCCACCTGTAAAATGATATGGTCACCCCTTAAAATCCCATAGTAAAAATAAATCGACGGGAATCTAGCATGTTAGTTCAGTGCTTGACTCGTTGAGGCATTATATGTGCGCTTCAAGGTCGTTCTTACAGCCCCGTTACTTCTGAGCCTCTAACGCGCAGGTAGGCGGCGCCCTTAAGGGGTATGGAAAAGTAAGATTTCGAGCGAACGACTGGAATAGTCAATCACCGATAAAATCTAAACTCTAAACTCAAATGGGATTTTTGGCCGAGTAGATATTCTATTAGAGGATGTTTGTTTATATAGCACTGGGTGGTAGTATGCTTTGTTTCCGAGTGAAAAATTATAAACGGTAGTTAGAAAAATAATGGATTGAAACCACAAAATCCATCAAAATGGAAAACTGTAATTTTTATAATTTTTAGTTTGATAATACCATGTCTATAGTAACCGAATTTCAAAAATATTTACCGTTTGGTTTTAAAATAATTTTACTCTCCGTGAATCGCTGCGCGAGTGGTTTATGGATGTTACAATTATTTTAAAATAAAAACGCAAATAGTCTTCAAACATCTGGTTGCCTAGATGACAGCAGGAGACGTTGCTGCTGAGAAGAGGGCATGAGTTGAAGACTGTACAAGTGGCTATCGGGTTGATTAAATCCCAGGGACTGGTGTTGCACACCGGACGTCTCCTGTCCGCACAATCAGCGCTGCAAGACGTTTTCGGTTCTGTATCGGTACGTTCTCCAGGCCGTGTCGGACACTACATAGACACGGAGCTGGGCAAAAAGAAAGGCATGCACGTCGCGGATAAGCAACGACGTCGACTCCTAATGACGCGCATCATTTCCCCAGAGATTGATGTCGTGTTTGTTTATTTACGGATCGCGTCAGCGGGTCGAGTGTCCGGCCCTCCCAGAGCCGTCTAACAGTCGACCTTATTGCTCTGCCAGCACCTTATGTCAGAACAGGCTGTGCATGACGTAAGACGAGGTCCTCCCCTACACTAAGCCGACGTTGATGAAATCAGACACTCGCACAGCACCTGCCAGAGTCTGTTGCCCTTTCACTATTTTTGCTGTCTTTTTTGTTCAGCTTTGAGAAATTTTCTGGAAATCTATACAATAAACATTTGTGCAAAGTAATCACGAGGTGTTCTGAGAGATCACGAGATTGTACCACATCCTCTTTTAGTTGCCTCCGTGCCTTTACCGTGCGTAAGGCAATTTCATTGAAGTTTTTTGTATTATGTGTCTATGCAGAAAACAATAGCTAGACAAAGCAGTTAACGTACTATGGACCAGTGGCGTTTGGTGGTGAGTGGTTGCAAGGTACGTATATTTGTGGACTTCACAGTACGTGATTACTTCTTTGACACGAAACAGAAAATCCACTAAGTTTTCCCACCTCGGGTAGTGTCATTTTTGTAGGCGCGAGAAGGCCGGGCTGAAGGTTGGGTCCGCATGCCTGCCGCACGTTCGACCCGAAGAGTGGATGAGGTGAGGTGAGGTGAGATGATTGCGGTAAAGCGACGGAATGAGAAAGGCTGACGAAGCGGGAGTTTCCCGACGTCTTCCTAACATGACGTCCTCTTGTGTGTATATGTATGCGTGTGTATAAACACACCCGGGGCTCTGGGGTAGATAGCACTCTAGCTCACGTGCTAGTCATTAAGTGAGTGATTCACACTCTACCGCATCTTAGACGTGTACCTGCAACATTACAGATGTGTGAGGTGTCTATTTTTCTGTATTCGGATTGACACAATCGAATGAGAAAAGTGTTCTAGAGTGGACACTTTGGCTAGTAACCAAAGGGGAGCAGCGTGTATAGACGGAAGGTATTGAATAATAGATTGTGCGAAAATCTGCTCATGAAAACATGGATTAGTCACGGGAAAAGTTGACTGCGTTGTAAGTTGCAATGCATTATTAACGTGTTGCTATTTTTCGCTTTCAACTTGTTCCCGTCTTACCAAGCGATGTTACGCAATGGTAACACGTTGAACTCACATCCTGGGAACCTGGATTCATTTCCAGGATCCAGCCGCCTTGATTTACGCTTTCCATGGTTTTCAAAAATCACCCGGGGCGAACTCTGGGATAGTTCTTAACAAAGACCAGGACCGATTCCTCTCTCAGTTCCTGTATTGTATTAAAATGTTCGGCGCTGTTATTAACGACCTTGTTGATGAGACGCTGTTCCCATTTGACAGGGCCAATGAACTATCTTGTATTTTACGTTATTCGTCCGGAGTTGGTTAAGCATTGTAAAATAATCTCGATAATATTTGTGTACCAGCTTGTTTCAGAGCCTTACATGCACATCTGCTTAGTTTCCAATGTGTGTAGCCCAGTTAAAATAACAACCAGTGTTCTCGTTCGGTCACTGTACGAGATAGCAAACACGGTTCGGGCTCGAATACTCCATGAAGTCGTGACTGTGTTTACAAAGTATTCGCCGAATTTCTGTTTATAGTATACTAGTTTTAAATACTTACAGAAGTAATGAGAATTTTCCCTGTGTTTAGCTAGTAATCACTAACGTCCAGAAGTGTATTATTATTATTATTATTATGCATTTTTTATATAAATGTTTCCTTTGTCTTGCTTTCCTGCTTTATGCTTTAACATCTGCTACGTAGATGTTTCGCTTCATTCTAGCTATTAGCATATGTTTTGTTACAAAGTTTTTTTTTTATTTACCCCGTATATGCTTTACACATAAAGTTCTTCTGAAATGTGTCAATGCGAGATTTATAGAAGTGATGGAAATGCAGCTGAAGTTTTTGTTCTAACAAATTTGTTTACAAAAAATTTCGTCATATTTGATTAAAATTTGATTTGTGAAACGTAATAAATCGCTGGTATTTTTTGGCTTCAGAGAAGCTAATCTACGAATATATTCGTGCTCGTTTTTAAAGTACTGTGAAGCAGGTTTTAATGTATATTAGAAAATATAATACAATAAACGCAAAGGAAGAAGTTTTTAGTAGTCAGTACAGGAAATTTTGGAAATGTTTTCGGAAATTTGTAACGCCGAATTTCAGTGTCTGTGGATTCCGGCGGAATAAATTGTACCAAAGGAAGACGCCATTCTGGCCAAATATTTGCTCACAAAAATTCCAACATCTTTACAGGATAGCCCTTTCATGGTTTCTTATAACGATTTAAAAATACTGTGAATTTCAATAAACTTATAAGAGTAAATTTATCTGCCTTGATTTTTCTCCGTTGCTCACAAGAGAGGTGATATAGTCCGAGGTATGATTGTTGAATTATTTTTGCAAAACTGAAGTGTTTAGCTAGCACTGGTGTATATAAAAGAAAACACTTAAGTTTGTCATAGATAGATATGTATAGAGGGGATGATAGAGATAAAGGGGAGTGTATGTGTGTGCACGTTACTAACACAGATAAGAGTAAATTTATCTGCCTTGATTTTTTCTCCGTTGCTCACAAGAGAGGTGATATAGTCCGAGGTATGATTGTTGAATTATTTTTGCAAAACTGAAGTGTTTAGCTAGCACTGGTGTATATAAAAGAAAACACTTAAGTTTGTCATAGATAGATATGTATAGAGGGGATGATAGAGATAAAGGGGAGTGTATGTGTGTGCACGTTACTAACACAGGATGATATGTGCATGTGTTTCAGCGCTCGACACCAACAATGTGACGGTGAAGAAGCAGGTCCTGGAGCTGTTGTCGGCCCTCTGCGTCTACAATGCAGATGGATACGCCAGGGCTCTGGAGACCCTCGAGCATTACAAGGTACGTCGCCTCGCCGTATTTCCTGTATGTTTTGCTAAGGTTAATCCTACTACAGGCTAGAAAGATCAATGTTAAAAGTTTGGTCCAGGGAGAATGTCTGCCGCTTGAGCGCTGGTATCGGTAATGGGTGCAAACTGAGCAATCCCTGAGCTTACTTAATTTTAAGGTACATGAAGTTGATAATTTAAAACCCGAAATTTGTTTATTTTCACTTTATAATTAAGTTTAATGACTTCTATCATTTTAAAACCTATTAAAATTTAATTTTACTACAGTTTCGTATTTTTCTGGTCCTTTGGCGATTGCAGCGAAACTAGCGACAGAAATTTTCCCTGTGCCAAACTCTCTCATAAGAAAACACATTTTCTTTCTAACCTGTTGTAGAATTAACCTTAGTTTTACGTATTGCTACGTCATATTAAAAACATTACATCGAAGTTACCAAAACAATGGACAGCAACTCTAGAAATGTGTACGTTTCTACATTGATCGCTTGAAGTCACATGAACGTCATAAAAGAAAGTACATTGAAAATATATACTTGTTTTGTCTGCAATCAATAACGTTTGGATGATTTTGTTCGAAGTTTTATGGAATATCAGTGACTCGGAAATTGCTTGAAACTTATCACAACACATTACTTACGCATAATTTAAAATGGGATAATAATCGCAAATTCGTTTCGCAGTTTTATTTGAATTTTTTGTTCCGTGATAATTAATTTTTCCAAGACAAGAAATTGTACGTTTTCGACTCATAATTCAGTTAGCAAACATTTTGTTTATTAGCTTAACCCATAGTATTTACTGTCTTGAAGAAATTAGTTAACGTGGTAAAAACAATTTAAAACAAAACTGCCAAACAGATTTTGTAGTCTTCTCTCGTCTAGGATATGAAAATAACTATCGCGAAAATAGTAAAAGGCGGTAGAGCTAGCCGTAACATCGGCGAATGTCGTAGAGTACTGTGCCTCAATATTTGTTGGACAAGTCCTACACGAACTTCCTGTTGAACACCAAGCCACAAAAAATCAATGTTCTGTTAACATAGGGCTTGATTGCGGGTACCATTTGTTAGACTGTCAAATGTAGATAGTTGTGGTACTGCCTGAGAGAGCTGCTGTGACTGTAAACATAGTTCCTACAATAGTGCAACAGGACACTGTGTTCCTCACAGAGAAAATGGTTCGTTTATGCTATTTCAGCAGAACAACTTGGAACGTATTGAAACCGTTCTTGGTTTAGATTGTTGTAGGAACGTTTCAAATGGTATCGTCAACCAAACCTGATATCGTACCAATTCTAACGTAATTATACCTACTACAAGTACATATAACAACAATTTCCTAATAGATTTGGTCTTGAACACAGTGACTGATTAAGTTCGGTGAGATTCTCGGATATTTCGCGAACTTGTTTTCTGCGTGATTAGACTTTATAAACAATTGTGCTCTAAATCGTTATTTGCCGTTGGAGTGGGTGCGATTGACGCAACGGCTAGAGCACACGCCTCCCACAAAGTCGATCCGAATTCGATTTACTCTTCGCATCATTTTGACATTGGACCGCAGTTAATTTCACACATTCTGGAGGACAGTGCGTCAGTACAGCAGGAAATTGACTGAACAAATCAGGGGCGTCGCTTGTAGTGTCCCAAGGTATGCGGCGTTAAGGGGTATTGATCCCTACCACCTTGGATTTATCTGTTTCTTCTCGATAACTTCTGTTCCAGTCGATGTATCAAAATTTTTGTCACAACAAAGCATAGATACAAACTTAATAGATTTTCCGTAATTGCTGAAACCATTATATATTCATTATTTTGCAACGGTAAACAGCTGAAAAAGAAAAATTGTTTTATTTGCGGGAGTGACTACAGAAGCCGCAACATTAACAGAAACAATGCCATATGGATTCCAAAAAGTGAATGAAACAATAAACGATGCCTTGTTAGCGTGAATAAAGTAAAACAACGTGTCTGTTCCCTGATTTATAAGAAAAACCGTAAAACCGATCTGACAAGGATCAATCCCTCTTAAGCAAGACCACGCCGCACTGAGTTGTCTGTTAAACTATAACACTGGTAAGGGCAGGTACACTTTTAAACCAATAGCGTTAAGGTGACAAGGTAGGAATTCTCCAGTAATTCACCTCGATCTCTGCAACACAACTACCACTTACACAAAGCACTTCTTGGAACACGACCACGCCACGTCAGTGGAACGATTCACATTACGAGGGCTATGAACTTTTCGCGAAAGTAATTTTGCCTCAGTTTCTTTCAGTGCATTAACGTTCACATCCGCAGTTCTGCTTCATAGTTAGTGATTGGATGTTTGAACTCTCGCGTGTCTTTTGGTTCTACCCGCAAATCACAGACGTGTGGTGTTGCAATAATCTTATTTTGATTGGCTCAGTCAAATAGGTGACGTCACATCACAAAGACACGCATGGAGCATGGCTGTAGATGTGCACTTAGTGTGGTAGATAAATAAGCGCTGAGTTCTACAATTGAGATCAACACGTTTTTGAAAGTTAGTATAGAAAAACTACAACAACAATATTTTATAATTAGATCTGGGAACTTTATTAGCAAACATTTAACTGGAATTATGCACTTATTAAGAGTTAAGTCTTGCACCGCAACTAAATGTAGGCTACGAGATTTCGACGTCAGAGGTTGATGTTCTTGAGATATACCCTACTCGAGACAAAGTTTTGCTCAGAAAGTTGGCAAAAACTATTGTCTGGGATTGATATTTTTTTATTTTTGCAAGTTAACTCTAAACTGACGCTTTCAGCGCTGAACTATACACCACGTCCTCTTAAGGCACAGAACAAACTGGGGCAAAATTCTTTTCACGTAAAGTTCGTGGCCCTACCCATTACCTACAGTAATCTCGAGAAAAATAAAGAATAAGTTCCTCATTCTAGCGACAGTTGACTGACAACGAAATTTGCTCTGGTGAAGTAATGAGAGTTGACCCCTTTTGATAGGAATAGATATTCGCGATATTTTCAGGCCTCTGCCTACGAGAATGTTAAAATTAGCGTTCTTTTAAAACTCTGGTCGGCCAGCTTCGGTCGGAAAGCATTGCCTCTTATTGCCGCAGCAGAATTTAGCATTCGAGCGGCAGGGCAAATGTGGATTCATTAGTTTATGTTAGAGAGAACTAGTACAACAACGGTAAAAATGTGTAAGCGTAGCGTCTCGAGACAACATGTGGCTACACGGTGATGCCCGCCATTTGTATGAATAAGTACGATGTAAGTCTGTCTACTCTTGCTTACTTATGGTGAGATATTGTGTAAACAATTTTCGGCCCTAATAGACAATTAAATACATACAAAAATGGGCTACACATTAAATTCGCCTTCAAACAGCCATTCGCCGCTTAAAATATGACGCCGCTGGTAAGTTAAAAATTACTATTTGAATTGCACTCAAGTGTATTTAATGGGTTAGTAACGAATGAAGTTTACGAACTTGTTACTTTTGCATCGTTTGTTTACTAACAGGGGTGTGTATCGTCCCAATTGTAGAGAGCGAGTGCACCATAGACCACACGTAAGCTCTCTCGCTTCCTGATAACGCGAGTAATACATATTCCAGAGAGTATTCTTGAAATTAGGACACGACCTTACTTTGAGTGTAAGATACAAAGATGAACTGATTGTTATGAGGAGTGTGTACCAGTTTGACGCGTGGGCTAGCGGAGACAGAGTACCACCATGGATGTATTAGTCTAATATAATTATAAACTTGAAGAATTTAAATAAAAGTTTCTTACCTGTACAAAGATAATCCTCCGCAACGATCCAATCTGTTTGTAAGGCCAAGAGCTGCCCAAACTATCACCATAATGTGTAGTTAACAAAAAACTAAAACATTTTCATTCAGCTCAATGCTATGTTTACATGTTTTTGCCACCACTAGCTCTATCCTTGTCTTTAAACATCGTATGTTGGCCGGCTTCAAATTTGCTCAAAGGCTTCCACTCCATAGACTAATACCTCCATGAGTACCACGCTTGACGAGGCTAAAATGGCGTACAGTTTTTTCCTTGTCGTCATTTTCCTGTGTGTCTTTAAGCGATGACCGGGCATGTTATATTTTGATTAGTATAAAGAAAGACCAACGCATGTATCTTGTTTTGCACTTTACGAATACGGGTGATATTTTCGTAGTTACAGTAGTCCTTAAAATGTAGTTTTTAACAATTTTGGGAGGCCCGAAAATTATGTTTCTGATATGCATGACGAGTTTCTTTTTAAATCATAGAAGCGTAGTTTCAAGTGTGTGTTCTTTTCGTAGATAAACGTAATATGAATAAGTTAAGCGGTTTGGCGTAAACAAGAACAGGCGTGACACGTACAGACAGCATCGGGCCAGGCGAAGACTTCTCTTGCAGACACAAGGATGGTGTACGTCGTTCGGGATAAAGTGAGCACTTAAAATTTAACCTTAAAAAAATAGCACTAGCCGTTACTGCGTATAATTCAACATTTACTATAGTTGCCTTGCTGCTTGTACGGTTGGCAGCAAAATTACGCAAAATAGTTCCGTGTATTTTCCTATTCAAATACAATAATACTGAAACAATATCAACCGAAATCGATACAATTGTATTTTATGTAATAAACAAACTTTTTTTATCAAACTGTATCGATAGAGATTGGAAAAAATTCGCTGGTTCACTGACCTGTAGGCTAGCCTCCAAGAATATTTGTGAAATCGTGCAGACAGCAGCTGTTTATTAGCTGCTCGCTGACACTGTGAACTGGGCCTGTATTCTGTGCCAGTTTTAGTATTAGCTCTGCTACCTCAAGGAAGTGTCGAGTAAGTCAGTGGCCACTTGTAAACGAGATAGAGACCTATAGTTGCTTGAATTCTAGCCTGCGCCGAAAAGAAAACGCGAATTTTTCAGGTCTCTAGTATCGATTGCTACACATTGTACAAATTATCTTACGCACGCGCAAACATCAAGTGACGTGTCCAGAGAGGTTAGATATTTCACGTCGTTAGCCGTTACGGGCGGGAAGATACGAATAGTCTGAAAATAGAACTTAAGCAGGGCTTTTTCGAGTGCTCACTTTATTCCGAACCGTCTATAGGAAGAGCGGGTGTACTCGTTGATAAAGACGCCAGTCTTGTGCTCGCAGGGGCCGGCAGGGGCTGAGCTGTCGTTAATGCCGCACGTCAACAAACATGTCGCCGGCGAGCGACGGCTGCGGGAAACACGCCAGCCTCCAATAAAGACCTGCCGTCGCTGCAGGCGCGTGCATGCCTTGCATTCCTGCGCGCGTTTACTGTGGGGCGTGTCGCTCCAGGGGGGTCGTCACTGGCGTCGAGCCACACACCACCTCAGTGCATACAAGTCACAGGTGAATATTGGCGGTATGGGTACGGTATTTGGACTTCGCATCACGCCGACAACGAGATCATTGGAGCAGAAAGAGCGAGGAATCGGAAGGCGTCTATGCAGCCCTGCTTAGTGGTTATTGGCAGAGATGATGGTATATCTCGAAAATGTTTTGTGCCGACATATCCTAGAAAACACTGCAGTTTCTTGCAACGTGTATGATTGCTTCGTATACGTCTGACACAACGTAGATCTCTGCAGACCAATAGCAGGCATAACATATTACAATAGCGGGACTCTTATTGGCTCAGTCAAATATAGAGCAACAGCTGAAAATGCAAGCGAAAGTCAGTAATTGTTAAGCAGAAAGTACGTTGAAACCCAGCAAACAGTGAAGTTTTCCCGCGATAAACCATCATCTCTAGTTATTGCCAGTGTGTCTTTGTGTAGAAACGCCACTTATTTGACTGTGTCATACTAAGGTTACTGAGACATCACATTTTATTTACAGGTAGAACCCTAAAATGCATGATTGATTAGGGACTTGAAAAGTTCGCGTTTTGTTTTGAGCACAGGCTAGAATTCAATCAAGTGAAATTAGTGTATTTTTTCGCTACTGGTCCTTGACTCATTTGACACACCCTGAAGGGCTCTTTACCAATAATGGAGCAGCAATTAAATGCAAACCCAATAATGTGGATTCACTGAAATAACGAACAGCCAGTGTGTAGCTGCTGTTTGCATAATTACACAAGCATTCTTGCATGCTAGCCTACATATGAGTAAACCCGAGAATTTTTCCGATCTGTACGCTTGAGTAGTAGTATTTTTACAGTGGTTTCGAAAATATATTTTAATGCAAATTAATACATAAATAAAAAATTTATTCTGGCAGTTTTAGCACTTATATATCACCGTTTGTATCGGAATTTTTCTGTTGCAGTACACCAAACGGATGTTTAGATTTTAGCCCCTGAAATAGCACGTATTTTATTCTCAAAATAAGCTAAAATGAAGCAAAATAATTTTGTTTTCTAGCAAATGGTACATTATTTAAAAAAAAAAACGCCCTGGCAAGATTTTGTACCGTATGACTTTACACAGTGTCAAATTTTTTCAAAGCATTTGGTTAAAAAATATTGAGTTATTTGTAATTGTTTGAAATAAATAAAAGATTATGGCCTTATGCTTCATGGTCAGTGATTTGAAGTTTATCTGCACGTAAGGATTTTAAACAAGCAGGTTCACAAATATTTTCGTTAAAATCCTGAGACACTTGCTTTTAAACTAGCTTGTTTCAGTGCCACGTTCACATCTGAGTTGCTCTGCTTCACGATGGTCTGTGATTGGATCCCAAAATTAGCGTCAAAAGCGATGTTGTTTGCATGTTGAAGCTTTGTAACAACACATTTGACCTACCATTGCATACACAAGAGCTGTTCTATGTACGGAATAATACTGTATATTTACATGTTGTGATTGTCTAAAACGGCAAAAGTATGTAACTGTATAAGAATACTCCGATGCAAATTAGCGAATTTTGTTTTCCACGTGGCATCCCCCCCCCCCCCCAAACGATGTCCTTCAGTACTTTTGCCAAGTGTTTGCCTGTTTGCTAGCGTGTCAGGTAGCTAACTCGTGATTAATTTTTTAAATTGGAGTGGACACCAAAGTTACCGGCATAATTAATCTATGCCCACTTCGGGAAAAATCGGATCTGTATAGCATGTGTGACATAGTTGCATATGCACCCCGCAGCCACGCAGCAGTATCCAATCAAGCTGCGTTTGAACTAAGCAAAGTACGTATTTTGCTTTCATTGGAGCCTCTTTCGTATATCACCTTCCTCAAGTAACTGGGTGCGTTTGATTGGTTGAATATACTCGTCTTTGAAACCTGCTATTTTCTCCGAATGGTTTTGACGATAGTTCCTCCTGAATAAATTCTGTTCCTAACCTCCTGATGCTCGATACGCTTGATGTGAGTTATACTGGGCCAGGGCGTAAACCAACATATTTGATCCAGCATTATTGCTGTATAATTGTTAATATAAACGTGGTCCAGAAGATGTAACACTTAAACGTAGCATACCAACTATAAAATAACTTTCTAATTTTCTGTTTAAAAAAAATTAAATTTCACAAGCGGGGCGCAAAGCAGTAACGGTTTTTGTACATTAAAGTACGTAATTCTTGTAGTTCAAACTCCAACCAGAGACAAATAAATCGACCTAGGAACATTTATCTCGAAGATCAAGATTTTATTCCTCTACGGGAAAAATGACTGTTCAAAAATTATGATAATACTTACAGTAACAGTGTTTCAGCATCGTTGATTAAGTTTGTGAAATTCTGTAAAAAAAAATACACTATGACATTTTTTAATTTCCATTGGTAGTCGCCAAATTAACGTATATTAGAACAGGCAAAGCATGCAACTTTTAAGATATACTACATTACGCGTTGTTTTATGTGCACCTTGTATTAGTAGGCAATAATTTTCACTAATCGGTCCCGTAAATTTTTATATTCAAAATAATAATAGAGGCACAGGTATTTAGCGGGTTCCTCTGATATCAGCCTAGACTTCTCAGTCCTATATATTCACTGGCCACAACCGATTGTTCATTGGCTTCTAAACTTACAAGCGAGTAGCACGTGATATTCCCTCGAATTATTTCCTTATATATTACTTGCTAGCAGTCGTAAAAGTTGTGAGTAGAGCTGTTATGTCCAATCACAGCAGTGACCGCCTTCTTGACGTTCTACCTCACCTAACAGAAACCCTCGAAATACTCTTACAGATCACAGCAAAAATGAGGTTTCTTTCAAATCTCCAGTCAAGTAGTACATAGTTCTCGCTTGTTGGAACACTGTTAATGTCGTAGGCCTACTGTTACCATCATGAGAGATACTTGAAAATTGCAAGAATCTCTCGTGACACCGTATTTGCCAAACAATGTAGCGGCCTCCATTTTAATGAATAGCGGAGGGTTAATTATTGTTGTTGTTTAAAGACAAGTCACAAAAATATTCAGTAGCGGTGCTCCAGTGTTATTGGCACAGTCAGTATCATTATGTGCAGATATTTCACTCCCTTTCTTTCCATCACATCAGTTGTTACAACAAAACAAATGTTAGCGGTTTTATTCTGCGCTAACATACTGTCCTAGGCGCAGCCAGTTTCGTTTAGGATAAAGGGCTTGGGTAATTAATTAAAGGAATTAATTTAAAGTTTTTAACTAAATGAAAATCTTTATAAACATTTTACATTAAGTATACAGCACTAGCGATTCAACATTTTCAAACAAACACATATATTTTATACATGTATCGATGAGTGTCACCGTCGTCCGTACCTCCATAGCATCTCCTCGATCTGCTGGTCCCGTCGCGTCCCTCGCTGACAAGTCCGTCGCGAACACTCACCAGCTGAACGCCGCAATCACACCGTCTATGCCGGTGTTTATAGTCGCCAGCGACAACGCCTAGAATATTCTCAGGGCTCGCCGACCATGCTGGTTGAGGACATGGACATTCTAGATGTTGCGGGAACATTCAGTTACGTCCGAGCTGAATTCTTGTCCCGTATGTCTTGACAGGTGCCCACCCATTCAGAACGCCTGTGACGTCAGCTAGGTGCGAGTGGCCCGCGTCGTCAGGGGCGGGAAGATGGGGAAAAGGAGGAGAGGCGCAGTCCGCCAACTCGCCGCGTGACCGGTGATACAGAGCAGGGGAAAGAAAGGAGGAGGGACGCAGTCCGCTGTCTCGACGCCGGGGTATGTATGTAGCGAGCAGCGGGAGGGGAAGGCGGGGCCAGGCCGCCCAGCCCAACTCCCTCGAGAGCGCTGACTCGTTACAATATTAAGATTACGTGTGGTTTTAACAGTATACTGAGATGACAGAAGTAACCTTTTAGAGTTCGCACAAAACTTTAACTAAAACATCAGTACATTAGAAATAACTTCATTAGAAATAACATTAAATGTTAACACGTAACCGGAATGATTATTTGTTTAGAACAGTATGCCACGCGGGATATTTCTGGTAGAACCAGAAGGCCAACAGCAACGCCCGCTGTGTTCCCCACATGCGAAAGTCCTTGAGCGACCGAGAATCGAATTAGTGTTGCAATTATTATTATAGTCTACTACTTTAAAAGATTTTCATACAAAATTATGCTACGACAGAATTTTTTTTGTTTAATTGAGAAAATTCAGCAGTTAACATGAAAGCACAGTACAAGTAGATGCACACAACAGTTAAGAAGCAGATAACTTTTCTAAATAGCTACTTCATACACATTACGAACATTATAACATAGTTAATTCCTTCAAACATTTGAACTGGCTTTCGGCAACAATGCAACGCGTGTCGGCTTGCCGCTCCAAAATTAGAAACGATGTTCGAAATTCCAATACGTCTCGGAAAAAATCTCCTATGCCAGTTATTCTTTTGATTATAAATTTCGTTACGCTATGTAAATTTTGTACTACCCATATTTAAAACTTTGTTCGAGCTGAATTGTGTCAACTTTTCCGTATTATAAAGGGTTACTATACTACATACTACCACACATAGTACAATTATACTGCGGTTAGCAACATTTAATAGAACTCGAATCGCAGTAGGCCTCTAGGTCTTGACACTGCGTATGCTCTCCAGCAAGAGCAAGTGACTCCCTTTTTGTCGCCGAGCGCTAGTAGTAATTTGGTGGAAGATTTGTCTTGTTTATATCTGGAGGCGTTACAGTTTTTACAATGATTTATATGAAATTAGGTTAATATGGTAAGTTGATATAGTAGATATATATTTCGTGTCCATACATGCATTGGCATGTGTGGACCTGTTTATATAAGACGTCTGAAGAAAAATATTATGTACTATTGTTTCAGTAAACACATTCGAACAAAATCTACTATTTCCTGACCTACAACATTTTAGAATCGTTGCAATGTGTGTCTGCATGTAAGATATTGAAAAACCTAATTTTGTGGTTGAAAAAAAATGTGTTCCAATACAAAATTATATTTAAATTTTTTTCTTCTATATAATACACGCAATTCCGATAACAACTTCACATTTTAAGCTAAGCCATGTAGGCTACAATATAAGACAAATCTTCCACTAAATTACTACTAGCGCTCGGCGACAAAAATGGAGTGACATTTTATTCCTCAGTGTCAAGACCTCTACCTTCATAGACCGTGTGAGAGGCTATTTGCGTGAAAATGGAACCCCAATGAGAGGTTCATCAGCTGCAAGATGGTGGCGAGTACCAGAAGACCAGTGTGGCCTACATATCTGCTGTGCGTGCATAAGCTGGACGCATTAACGATCCAGGCCGTGGGGGGAGCGCTACGGGGCAAGGCATATGAAAATGACGCTTGGCGGGATATAAATCACAAGACAAAGGAACAGTTGCACAAGTCTCGCTCGACACGAGAGAACAATTTGCGAAGGAATTCCTGGGACGAGATAAGCGTGGTGGGGCGCATGCGCAGGGGGGGTGTTGCGACATATCACCGGCCGCGATGACGACAATGATGGAGGGCACTGCTCGCCGGTGTGGTGGGCCTATCTAAGGCTAATTCGACTACATGTTAGAAATAAAATGTGTTTTCTTATGAGATAGTTTGGCCCAGGGAAAAAATCTGCCGTTAGTTGCGCTGCTAACCCCGAGTCCAATAAAATTCGATACCGTAGTAAAAATAAATTTAACTAGGATTGGCAAAGAGAGAAGTAATTCATTTAATTTATTTTTGAAATGAAGAACAAACCGATTTGGCTTTCAAATAAGCAACTTCATGTAACTTGAATTTCACGAAACATATGTGATTGGTCGGTTGTTACCGATACCAGCACTCGAACGACAGAAAATTTCCCTGTGCTAAACTTTTGCCGTTGATCATAGGGTGATTATAATAAGTAATTTGTTGGACGAGGTAGGTTCGCTCGGTCACGTCACAAGGTTTTGTCAATCATCAGGTTTTATTTAACCGCCTTTGAGATGGCAGGAATTTAAAATCATATTTTATTTACTTGTAAAACATTTTACTGAATGTGGCGACAGATGCCTAATTCTATACATTGTTTTGTATATTTATTATTACTTTGTTACCTAAAAATTTGCGTTTTCGTTTGGTTAAAGACTGTAATATTCAAACAAAACTAAGTTCATGTCACTTTCGCTACTGGACTTCGACTAATGGACGACTTGAAGTCACGCTCTCTGACATCACACCGCAGGGGGAGAGTACTGTGGGAAACATGCTGATTTGTTAGTTGGTGATGGCAGAATCACGGTCGTAGAAGAACAGGTCTGGACACTCGCCTGGAAACTTGACCCCCTTGTTGTTTGGCTGCAGTTCACCAAGTTACCGATAATGCTATACATATTTGGCGCTGTAATCCTGGCTGGTGGGCCCAAACTCCGCCCACTTCCCTCCAACTAAGATAAACAATTTATCAAAACGTATTTTTTTTATCAATTTATGAAATACTTCCTCGCTCACAATTAAAAAAAGACTCCAGCAATCTTTAATTACTTTATAATGTTAACAATGAAAAAAAATGGGCGGAGTTTGAGTCCAACCTCTCGGATTACAGCGACAAAAAGTACAGCATGTTATATCTAGGGACAGGACAATTTTGCGGCTTCAATGACATGCATGTTAGAATCAGCTGTTAGAATCAATTAATCTATGCATACTCAAGCCCCGATCATGTGTTCTCTAGCTACTACTCAATGGAGAAGCAAACAATGAACGAATATGTGTGGTGTGAGTGTGCTGAGGGCAGTGGATTTTAACGAGCGAGTCATTAAATGCGTAACATTTTTCCTTTCACTACTTGTATCGAAGTCACCGCTACGCCGTTTCGTTTCTGTATACTTGCCTGTTATATGATTTGACAGCGTCGCTTTTTTTTCCCCCTATAATATCAGATGTGTTCATGTATCGAAGCCTTAGCAAACAGCGTTTACTGCGACAAGTCAGTGACCTTAGTAGTCCTATAGAGAATAGTTTTTGCCGACTTTGGAAACAAACCTTCTTTCCAAATTAATACGTTTATGTTTGGTTAAAATGAACGCAATTGCGACCACTCACGTGTTAGCTAAGCCACGTGTGATGCGACGTCAACTGCACAAATACTGCTCGTATGCTATGTGTATGTGGTACAGAGATACGCAAACCCCCAATGCGTCACTGGTCACATATTAAAAAAAAAATGATATGCAGTATCCAAAATACAGAAGCCGCAAAGCTCGCGAAACGTCTTGTGCAAAATAGTGCGACATTCTAAAACCCGTCTTCTTGAACGGTGGCTACAGAAAAAAAAATGTCGGCCGGTAGGTGGTTGCCAGTTAGTTTTGCAGATTCTTACAACTGTACACTTATTTTAAATGCGACGTGTAGACCAGTGCCAATGAGTAGGGCTCGGTAGTTTTCGCGAAAAGATACTAATGAGTTGTACTGCGTATTAAAACTTTTGGAACATCGCGAAAAGGTTTTTAAGCTACTTCGGGTGTTATGCGTTCACATTTGCAGTTCTGCTTCGTGGTTATTGGCAGCGTGTTTGAGGTTGTTGCGATCCCAGGCCGCCGAGCGATGTTCGCCTCAAGCTTATTAGGAAACTACTCGAAAATACGTGAGTAACGTCTGCTTAGGAATTTCGTTTAAAAATAGTATTTTTTTACGGCCGAAAATGGTGAAAACGAGTTTAATGTGCAGTCCTTTATAGGCGTTATAATTTTGATTCAGAATATATAGAAAGTTATCGACGGGTACAACACGCCTTTATATCAAATGTTACGTAATAAAATGATATTGTTATTGGTCAAAGTCTCATAGAAGTGCGTTATCGGCGAGAAGACTGACGCCAAGTTCAATGACTTGGATCTTGGGCGAGGGCGTGATGCGCGCATAGTGCCGCCTACCCCACGCTTCAAATGCGTTGCAGCGTGATCGTAAACAGGTTTTTTTCTACGAAAATATTCCACGTGTGACCATTGTGCCAACGTACGAAAAGAAAACAAACTTCAGACGAGGTTGGAACCTCATTGTCAAGACACCATGCTCATTAAAAACACTGTTTCTAGTCCCTTCAACATGGCTAAAAACTACCTTTTCAGACTTCCGTACTTCAAAATGTACTAACCGGATGTATGTGAAACTCAGGTTGCGACCTGCACTGGACTTAGTTGCAGACTTTTCACCAATAAAATTATATGGTCACCGCTTAGTGTCCCATAATAAAAACCGTTCGGCGGGAAACTTGCACGCTACTTTACCGCTTGGTTTGTTGAGGCGATGCGGCATTTATGCGCGCTTCAAGGTCGACCATACTGCTCCGTCGCTTTTGAGCCTCTCACGCGCGGATAGGCGCGCTAGAGGCTCAGAAATGACGGAAACATAGGGCGACCTTGAAGCGCGCATCAAATGCCGCATCGCCTCAACAAGCCAAGCGCTGAACGGTTTTTACTATTTTACTTAAAGCGGTGACCATACAATTTCATTGGTGGAAAGTCTGCAGCTAAGTTCAGTGCAGGTGGCAACCTGAGTTTCACATACATCCGGTTAGTACATTTTGAAGTACGAAAGTCTGAAAAAACCGTTAGTAGCCATGTTTGAGGGCTTATGAACAGTATTTTTTAATGAGCGTAGTGCCTTAAAAATGAGGTTCTGACCTTGTCTGAAGTGACTTTTCTTTTCTTACGGTGGTGCTATGGGCACACGTGGAATTGTTTCGTTGAAAAAACCTGTTTTCGAACACACTGCGACGAATTTGAAGCGTGGGGTAGGCGGCCGCCGTAATTCTTTAGACTCGAACACCCAAAATACGTCCACCCTCGTGACGACCTTAAGTGCAAAGGATAATTTATTTGACTGTGCCAACCACAATAAGGTTATTGATACACGCACACTTCTATGACAGGCAGGTAGAAGCCAAGACGTGTGTGGCTTAAAAACATAGAATCCGCCATGAAGCAGAGCTGCAGGGTGCATGTAAACAAGCTGATGCGAAACTTATTTATTGCTAAAGACATGCAACATTTACGTTATAATTTGGTAGCAGACTAAACTTAACTTTCCTATACATAACACAGCATAATCTGCGATTCAGTTGGCCACGAACTTTTATGTGTTGTCATTTACGTGTGTTGCGTCTTTACAGTGAATTGACCTCTCTACCACAGACTAAATAGTAATACAGACGTGAAATGACGTGGCGGCTTGTTTGATACGGGCGAACTTCGCCGCTTATTGGCTACTCGAGGCTGTTGATTCCAGCCTCATGTCTGTTTGGCTACTGCATATTACGGCAAGTTTCCTATTGGCCTGGCTGCCGACTAGCAGTGCAGCCACCTTACGCTGATTGGCGGTAGGCGTCTCCGCCATGTTGCTGGCCAGGTAAGCCATTTTTCTGGCGTGTGTGACTGAGTTCGCTGTCCTACCGGCTATTTCACTTCTGTATTCCTAAATATTCTATGTCTCTACCGTGTAAGCGTTTTCCGCGGCAAGTCACGACAATATCGGCCAGCGGGAGACGTCGAACGAGCCTACAGCCACTTGGAGTCTAGTCAGCTGACGCGAATTTTGCATGTCTCTATTTATTGAAATCAACGTTCCCTACTAATAAGCGGCACGTGCAGGTAGAGTCAACTAGCATACAACACTGTACAGTTCTCGTCAACTGCAGTCATAACTGGCAACAATGCAACGCCGCCACTATTGTGTCGCAGATTAAGTAGTACTATAGACGTGAAATTACTAGGCGGCTTATTTGATACAGGCGAACTTCGAAGCTTGTTGATAACCAGCCCCGTGTCTGTTTGGCTCCTGCATGCTTTGACAGGTTTCCTACTGGCCTGGCCGCCGAATTGCAGGGCAGCCACCTTACGTTGATTAGCGGTAGGCGTTTCCGCTATGTTGCTTGTCAGTGAAGCCATTTTGCTGGCGCGTGTGTTCGCCGTCCCACCGGCAGTTTAACTTCCGCATTCCTAAATATGCTGTGGTTGTGTAGGGTATGGTTAGAGACCCGGAAACTTCGCGGGTTTAACAATCATCCGGCTAGACTCCACAGTCCTGTACACTCTGTCTCCAGCTTCTTGTTCATTGGCTGCTGCTCCATTGAGTGGCCAGTTGTAGCGAGAGTCTACGAGTGTTTACATACAAGTCAGTTATTGAATAAAAATCTTCAAGGATGAGTTTAATTAAATGAAACCCAATCGCACAATTAATAAACATATTGAGTAGTTTGCAGTCTAACAGCTTCTGAAATGAATTCGCGATATTTCCGGGTCGCTAGGTTATGACGTTAGGACAGCGGCGGCACACTTGCGTTTAAGTACTTACACGGTAAAACCGGCTCTCTTTGCTACTTCATTCGGCTACTTCCGGACCGAGCGATATTCCACTTGTCGCAGACGCGAGGATTTGCATTGCCACGTGTTGACTTGTATTATAATCCCCTAATGTAAAAAAAAAAAAAATCTGTCGTTTGATTCAGCGCACAGCGTTTTTTGACATTTAAGAAAGACCAAAATTGGCTTACATTAATGTTGTTGCAATATTGCCTGGCAAGCCGGACAGCAAGATGTCCGAGCGGCAATCAGGTCAGCGTTGGGAAACCACGGAAGACAGCAACTCACCTCACCCCCCTAGTAGTTGCACAATATCGAGGACAAGCACGCCGATATGTGGCGCGGTTACCAAGTAAACGGGGTCTGTCTGTCTTCAGTCTGTCGTCTGTCGGTCGTCCACTAGCACTCATCACATCAACAGCAGTCCAGTTCTCCGCCGGGGACTCGGGATCGAGCCCCGGCGGGTGCGTTCTCGTCCATCGATGCCGTCTCCTCATCAATCCAGCTTCGGTAAGGTCGTCAGATCTAGTTATGTGGCAGCAACTCTCAACTTAATATAATAACTTAATAATCAGTAATATTGCGCTCCCCTCCTAAATTAATATAATACTTTGAAAACGTCTTGTATTCAGAGTGCTTGCCATTGTAGTATAGTAAATGCCCGTTTAACCACAATTGTCTTAACGTCATTTAGCCCTAAATAACATCTAAATAAACCCACAGTGTAGCTACCACCTGAGTGAAACCCCCCAAACTAATAACTTAGGAGGGTTGGGGGACCTCCTAAGTTATTATTAGTACGGAGTCACAATAATCATATTCTGATTGGCGCAGTCAAATGAGAGACGTGTCTGAACAAAGACTCGCTGCTAATAACCTTGAAGTAGAGCTGCCGTTGTGTACATGGGACACTGAAACAAAGTGGGGCAAAAATCTTTTCGCGACAAAATCGTGGCCCTACCCCCAACATAATAATAACTTGCAACATATTCATTTTGTAACAATGTGAACTACATTTTCACTGAAGATGCGGAAAAGAGTGAGAAAGGTCTGCGCAGAACTATAGTTAGGCGCTAGAAAATCGCTAAAATCTTTAAAGTTAAGATAGTCGCTATGCAGTATCTTAATCCTACTGTTACTGGACGGACGATGCGATTTGTGAGACGCGTGAACCGTTTTGAGACAAATTACACATGCTTTGTGTTAAATCTGTACAGTTATAACTGGGCTTGTTGACGAGAGAAATACTGCTTCAAATAACAGATAAGCTAAAGGCACGAGTATTTCGCGTATTAATCTGGTAATAGTCTAGACAACTCAGTCCTATACACACACTGGCCAAAGTCCAATATCCATTGGCTCCTAACAGTACAAGTGGGTGGCACGTGTTAACCGTACGGATTATTTTATTATTTACTACTGGCTTGCAACCTTCAAAGGTGTGTCAAAACAGATGTCGTCTAATCACGGAAGTTACAATGATATATAGGTTGTTGGCCTTCAACCTGACCTAGAAACAATACGCGAAATACTCGTGCCTCTAGCGATAACGAAAAATTGCGCACCAACTTGTTTCGGTGTCTTACGTATTAATCTGCAGCTCTGCTGCGTAGTCACGGACTAGATGTTTTAACTCTCAGCGTCGTGCGGTTCTATCAGCAAATCACAGAAGTTTGGCGCCTCAGTCAGAGCTGTGGAGTCGGTAACCAGAGCTATCGACTCCCGACTCCAACTTCAACTCTACCAGTCCAAGACCAAGACTAATTAACATTGTGGCACAAGCAGATTGTATGTGTATCATCAGAACACATTTCATCACTTGTAAATTTACTTAATAACCCCTTTAATTTTTTGCATAGTAACTACCTTCCATATTCTCTGAAATTAATACTTGAACAATCTCTAATAATTACTATGGTTTCTCGAAGAATTTTATAGAGTTTTAATTTTAATTATCGTTTATCCTAAGCTTGTTTAAATATACGCTTCTTAAATTTGATTACTAGGATTTAAACGTAAGATGTACAACTGTAAATGTAAGATTTGATAGCCAAGTCATATCTGGAGTCGGAGTTGCTACATTTTAAGCGAATCCGACTCCAACTCCCGACACCATACAAAATGGCCAAAACTCCGACTCCACAGCCCTGGTCGCAGTAACCTCGTTCTTACTAGTACCGTCAAGTAAGTGACGTCTCTGCGCAGATATATGCTGCCAATAACCATGAAGCAAAGCTGCAGGTGTGCATGTAAGGCTTCGAAACAAATTGTTACAAAATAATTTTTACTGAAAATCACTTTCTCTAACGATAGCCAATATCCATGCTAGACGAACAGTGTTATACACAGCATGTTTGCAGCTTAGCAAACAGTCACCTTTTTCCCGCGATAAATCAGTGTGTCTAAGTACGGTGCGAGCCTCCACGGTTTCATGATGTGAAGGCGGATTCGCAACCACACTTGGGTACGTACGAACACACGCACCAGCGGTTTTGTATTAGGTATTGGATTCACAATAACATTTAATCTAGACATTCGTGGAAATTGTTTATGTCATATCAAAATGTCGGTAATAGATGAAATTTTTTTTCAAAGGCAATTAAATAATTTTCGACCACAAGATAAATGATTTCTCAATATAAATTAATATTTAATAGAATCTTACGTTTGCACATGCTGCATTCACAACCATCACTTAGCGTACGTACGACGTAGAAAATTGATCAGCTGTGTTACAATGCGCGCCAGCTTGGATGGCGAGTGCCAGCTACTGAAGGAAGGATACATTTAAGGAATTCAAGCAGCAGGCCGCAGCCTTTATACTGGAATGAAATCGACCTCAGGTACATTAGCCATTCTAATTGAAAACAGTTGTAATATTATATGTGACAAATTTCCAGCTCGTTACCATCCAACTTACATGGCACATGCTTTACATACGTACGCACGTTACGTGAGGTGTTTCTCCTGTTACACGCACGTACGCTACGTGGTAGTTGCGAATCCAGCTTAAATACTGAGAGTAAAGATGGCAGCCCGGCACGTGACGTCAGTACTGTGGTCGGCTGAGTGGCGCTACCAGGGGCCCGGCCTGACCTGGAGCAAGTGGCGCACCCATACTGGCCCCGCCTTATTTGCTATAACCTTCACCGAGCACTGATTTGCATGCGCCACCGCGACCCGCACCTATCTCTCTCAGGAAGTAAGATCCTGCTCCGCTCTCTGCCGATCTTCACATGGCTTCATTCAACTTGATCGACAGGAAAATAAGTCTTTAATATTTAATCGTGTCCTAGTCCTGCTCAACTTGTAAACATTACTTGTGATCACGGCCATACAAGACGGTCTTGAAACTAAAGCTGGAAAAAAAAAGTTCCTCGTATGATTGAGGTACTTGCTGAAGTATAGGTGCCGCACGGTAAGATAAAAACCTTTTAGAAACATAACTGTTGCGAAAATTGCACTGCAATTATTTAAAATTAAACATCTACAGATCTTTAAATGCAAGGTACTAAAGGTACAATTTTCTGTGCCATTCGTCAAAAAGTGCAATTATGGAAAGGATACCTATATCCGTTGACGCCTCTGGATGTTTCGTACGGTTGTCATTAAACTTGAAATATTTGTCAGATACTTTATGCTCGGCACAATGAGCTCACGAAGCAAAGCGAATGTTTACATTTCACTCTTGTGAGGTTACGCTCTAATTTAAGGGACCTCGTACTTTTGTAGTTTTTTTTTTGTAGAGCTGGCAAGAAATTTCTTTGAACTTAACAAACCTTTGTAAAAGAACGACTACTCTTGTGAAGTTACATGTTTTCAAAGTTACAAGGATTTTCTTTGTAATAAGACTCTTAAAAAAAATTTGTAGTCAACAAAATTCACGGTACGGAGCGAGGTGGCACAACGGTAACACGTTAGACGCGCATTCGGGAAGACTCAGGTTCGATCTCCGGCTCCGGCCTTCTTGGTTTCGGCGAATGCTGCGATGGTTCCTTAACAAAGGCCATTGCGACTCCTCGCCAAGCTCCTGTCTTTGTGCCAAGTTGTATGTCACCATCTCTAATGACCTGGCTGTCGACAATACGTAAAGCCCACTTAAAAAAATTCACGGCTTGTCGGGAATTATTTCCATACAATTGATCTAGAACAAAGTGACTCAAGCATATATAACACATATGTTACAAAATTCAAAAAGTAAAATAATTGAATTATATACATTGAGTATGATGATGGTTAGAGATGAGGGTTTATCGCGGGAAAAATTGACTGTTAGATAGGTTTCAACGTACGTTTAGCTTGCGGTGAGGTTTTTTGGCTTTCGCTCGTACGTGGAGCTGTTACCCTATTTGACTGAGCCAATAAGAATCTCGCTCGCTATTTTGTTACTGTTATTGGCCTGCAGACAGGTACGTTGCAAGAAATTGTAGCGTTTTCAAGGAAATTTTTTGTGTCAACATTCCCTTGAAAACGCTGTAGTTTCTCCCAACATGCATGATTGGGTGATGAATGTCCGACACAAAGTAGCTCTCTGCAGACAACTAACAGGCATAAAATATTACTAGAGGCCGGGAAAATTCGCGGGTCCACTGACACGTAGGCCAGTCTCCAAGAATATTTATGAAATCGTGCTGACATCATCTGTTCATTAGCTGCTCGCTGACACAGTGAAATTGGCCTGTATTCGTTCAGTTTATTATTGGTTCATCAACTTCCAGGAAGTGTCGAGTAAGTCAACGGTCAATTGTGAGCATGATACAGACATATAATTGCTGGAATTGTAGCTTGCACATAAAATAAAACGTGAATTCTTCAGGTCTCTAAATATTACAAAGCTAGTGGGGGGGGGGTCTTATTGGCTCAATCAAATAGGGCAACAGCTCCAAAGTACAGGAAAAAAGCCAGTGAAATTTTGATAAGCGGAACGTACGTTGGAACCCAGCAAAGAGTTAAGTTTTACCTCTAACCTTCATCTCTAATGTCGGTTTATCGCGGGAAAATTTGACAATTAGCTGGGTTTCAACACACGTTCAGCTTACCAGAAGATTACTGGCTTTAGCTTGTACTTGGAGCTGTTACTCTATTTGACTGAGCCAGTAAGTATCCCGATATTGTAATATTTGATGCCTGTTATTGGGCTGCAGGCAGCTATACGTTGTGCCAGAAATATATCATCGAATCAGATATGTTGCAAGAAACTACATTGTTTCTAAGGATATGTTGGCACAACACATTTTCGCGGTATACCATCATCTCTAATGATGAGTTTTCAGCCCCGAGGCTGGTTTGAACCTCAGGGAAACACTTGAAGCGCGAACTAGGCAAGGGTAGGGTGGAAATGCGGTGGCTCGTCATTGCCTCGCGCAGGGTGAGGATTGGGTAACAACACAACACCCAGTCCTGAACTCGGGGAAGTAAATGTAAACTTTCCTCTGCAGCCGGGAATCGAACCCTGAACTCTTGGCCCACATGTCAGGAGATCTAACCTCTGAACCAAGCAGTTGAATATAATCATGTTAGCAGTATGCGCGTTAAGTTGATAGAGGTGAAGCCAACCTTCGTGGCGTCGTTGGCTGCGTATCGGTTTACGGTACGGGAGGTGCGGGGTTTCGTTTCACAGGTCCGACTGGGTGTCAGTTTGTGCCGTCTAATATATTCGATTAACTTCGTCTCATAACTAGGGACTTGAAAACGCGTTTTGTTTGAGCACAAGCTAGAATTCCACCAACTGTACCTTCGCGTCACTTTCACAATTTGCCCGTGACTTATTTGACAGCTCGTGTAAATGGCTGAGCCAATAATATAAATGTAACTATATGCAGGCCCATATCACAGTGTCATAGAGTAGCTAATGAACAGCTGCTGTCTGCTTCAGTTCACAATATTCTTGCAGGCTAGCCTACAGGTCATTGAACCCGCGAATTTTTCCGGTCTTTACTCATAACATATGTCTAAACGTAAACGCGAGTCATATGATTTTACTTGTCACTAAAAGGAGAAATGTTTGTCGCTGTGGCGAGGTGTCATTGAGCAAAGCAATTATAACATAAAAAAAAAAAAACATGAGAAAAAATTGTTAACATTCCAAAGAACACTGGTTCGAGCCCCCGTGCTTTCAGTTGCCTTTATATCCGCAATAATTACATATTGTAAATAATTTTAACATATGTATATTTTAATGATGGAAATAAATATTTCAGAGTTTGTTTTCCTTCATAGAAAGAACAAATCTAGGCTACGAATTGTAACAACTCATACATACATACATACATACATACATACATACATACATACATACATACATACATACATACATACATACATACATACATACATACATACATACATACATACATACATACATACATACATACATACATACATACATACATACATACATACATACATACATACATACATACATACATACATACATACATACATACATACAT
>PNEQ01022639.1:0-32359 GCA_003012365.1 Medauroidea extradentata
ATCAGATCATGATTAGAGTTGGTCAGAAGTATTACACAAGAACTGTTTCATAAGTATACCACACTGCCTTAACTGCACATAAATAATTACCTGAAATTTTCTTTATAAAATAATAAGCAGTTTACTATTATTACAAGTTTACCGAAGATTAAAGAAATAACCAGTGCTGGGGTGGAGTAACTTTGCCAAAATAAAATAATATTATCTAGTTACCACTACGAATAGCCGAACTAGACAAAACAAATAAAAACAAACAAACGAGCATGTGCCAACGAACGGCACACTTTGGACAAAGGCGTCACAGGTACATCCCCCGTACTTAGCATGACCAGCTTCTGCCTGTTTGCAGCAGGTCACTCTCTGCCTCCATTAATATTCTGTGTCACTCTTGGATCATGGGTCTTGATGGTAGTTTCCACCAGTATTTGGTCCTAAAGTTACGTTGCTCCGGTTTATCTGATTTTGTCTAGATTTACCAGAATACAAAGTGTGCTTTTTCTGGGGATGTAGGCATCCTCTGCAGTTCTAGATGTCAGTCAGTGTCACACCTGCAACAACCAAAAAGTTCACATGAATGTTGGAGACACGCTGATTAACACATGCACAAACTCCATAAGCGTACCTTGTCACATTAATTTTTTTCGGGTTTGTAGTCGTATATTCCAACCTTCAATATAAACATAGCAACCAACCTGGCCACTGGTGGAATATGTTCCATTCTTTGCCTAAAATAAGTAGTATTTGAGCCATTGCTTGAATGCTGGTGCTCCCTATAGACATTATTACATCACCTATTTAAGTTATACTAGTTCAGTGATGCAGATGAAAAAGGTACTTGATGGAAGGTTTTAAATGTTCAAGAGTTACAACTGTAATTATCACTCATTATAATGTGTTAACAATGGTTACATTAGAACACCATCTCTGGAAAGCTATGCCGCTGGTTTAAATTATGTCCCATATCAGGTGCATTGTATCAGGTTGGTTCTGTACTTTCTTTTCCAGTGTCTTTAAGTAGTAAAAAAACAAACTGTTTTGAAGCTGTGACTACTGAAAGCTTCTTTACTTACCGTTAAATTAAGTTGAGAAAGGCTTTTTTATGAAGTATGAAGTTATTGTCCGGTACTTTATGCCAACAAACCATTATAAAATGCACGTAAAGTATAAAACACATTTAAACATTTTTAGTATAGCCATTCTACCCCTGAGATTTCTCACTTATAGAAATTTTTTTGGATGTGTAGTGTCATCTTCCAAGAATAATGTTATCACCATAAATGTTTTTTCCTTACAGTTTGCCATGTAAAAGTACGACTTCTGCACTTTTCCTTTATGATAATCATCTAAATTGTGGCCAAGTAAGTTAGGTAGCATTTTTTTTTAAATAAATGTCTAGTGCTAAGCAGGAATTAATAAATTTTTGAATTGTTAAAAATTTGGGGGAAATGGCTAACTACTCTGTGTTAGTTTTGACAATTCATTTAGAGATCTTTGCTTGAAAATTTTAAATATATATAATAATTTAGGTATTTTGAAAGTTTTTGTTGTAAGATTGGTATGGATCAAAAAGGTAATAAATAATGAGTATTACGTTTTTACATGTTTAGGTTCAATCTCTCATTTATGTGGTCAAATAAATGCTACTCGTAATGGCATTTGTGGTTAATATGTTATGAATACTGCATTTATGTTATTAACTGTGCTTGGAATAACTCTGTCTCTCTCTCTCTCTCTCTCTCTCGCTCGCTCTCTCTCTCTCTCTATATATATATATATTTATTTATTTATACATATATATATATATACACACACACATATGTATGTATGTATGTAATTTTTCAGAGAAGACAGCAAAGTCAGTCATTATATCATCAATAAAATTCAACAAGGTGATCAAACTCGGTATCGAATTGGGGATCAGATGTTTCCTGATTTGCCAGCATGCCTTCAGTTCTACAAGCTACATTATTTGGATACAACTCCTCTTATAAGGCCAGCACCCCGCCGAGTTGAGAAAGTCCTAGCCAAGTACGACTTTGAAGGCAGTGTATGTGTTGTGTTATTGATTTGTCTTTTTTTCATTGTCTTTAATATTTGTCAGAACATAGCAGAGTTAGCAGTGTAGTGAATGTGAATGTCTAGGATCAGGATGACCTTCCATTCAAGAAAGGAGAGATACTGACAATTGTATCGAAAGATGAAGACCAGTGGTGGACAGCACGAAATAGTTTAGGCAGAATGGGATCAATTCCAGTGCCATATGTACAGAAGGTAGAGTAAACAATTTGTGCCTTTAAGCTTGATTTGGAAATGTAGATTTTTTTACTTAATAATATTTACGTGTTGGTTTTAGTATGATGACAACCAACAGTGCTTGACAGATGGGCAACGGCCGAGCTCTGGTGGTGGTAACCCAGTGCCTCAACAGGAAGCAACAATTCGAAGGACAAACATACAGGTGAGTAAATTAACAGCTGCATTTTCTATTATTGTCCCTATGGTTTTCAAGTGGTTAAGTTGCTCCCTGGGTTTCAGTTGAAAGTGTAAAACTAAGAATTGTAAGGTTATAAGTTTCAGTCACATCTTAAAGAAACAGAGTTAGTGAGAGTGAAAAATAGAAAGAGAAAAGGAGAGAGAGATTGTGAATGAAAGTGTTGAGATTGAGTGTAAGCGAGGGTGCGCGCGAACGGATGTGTCGGTAGGTGGTAAGCAGACGTGAGTACATAAAAACTTACTAAATGTGCACTTGAATGCATGTATAAATGGTACAGTACTACATGTCTTGTTAATAAATGCAAGATTTAAAACATTTGATAAACCACAGAATCATAAATTTTGTTGTAGTATTAGAGAACGTGACTCAATTTGCTTTGCCTTCCATCAGTTGATTTGTTACATGCTTGTGCAGCATTTGTTGAAATTAGTTTACACTAAGTACTATAACAAAGTAAAGATTTTCATCATAATGTTATAATAATATTTAATTTATAGAAATTGTGATTTTAAAAAAAATTGTTCATTTTTTCTTTTAAAAAATTACATTCTGTGTGTTGCTTGCAAATTTAGTGGTTTGGCCCTTCTCAGCTATTTAGTGCTGCAGTCACCACACAATTGTGTGTTAAATTTTCATTCAAAAATGTATTACAGTTGTTTTATGTAACTTCACAATTTTCTAATTGAAAACATTACTTCTACTGAAACACATCTACATCTTATGTCCTATAAAATTCATCAACTTTTTTCATAGTTACAATATAAATTACAAAATTTTCAATTTCACACAATATTTAGTGATCGACCAATATAATTGCTTATGTTTCAGTATCAACTCATATTCAAAAATTTTAACTTGACAGATGCACTCAGTTTGAACCGATATGTAAAAAAACTGATACACATTTTTTTTTTGGTTGAGTGAGTGGTTTGCAAATAATTTTAACATGCATAAATGATTTTAGCAAGCATAAATTCTGTTTTTATGGACTTATTACACAAAAATTAGACAATTTACTATAGATATTTATTTATTTATTTATACAAGTATGCAGACATCTTCTGAAGAAAATTATATCACGAAGCTACATAACTGCTCCCATTTTGCTAAAAATTGGCTCAAATGCAGAATTAGTAGGTCAAGATGTTTTGGAATATGCACAAATTAAATTTTCAAGGGCTTAGTACAAAGAAATTACACATTTAATTTGTAATTTTTTACAGTTAGGCAGATTCCTTTTGAATAAAATGTTGTCACTTTGTAAATATATACAACTGCTTCCATTGTGCTAGAAATCAGCACACTCACTGAGAGTTACGGTCTGAGACAGAATGAGGCATAATCACAATTGATAAAACAAAGTTGTTTGAGAAGGTGGAGACATTTTGCTACATATAATTGCTATTCTCCGGAATTGGTTTAGTTTAGTCACTTATTTTCACCATCTGAGTTAAAGGTACGCCGAACCATACTGCTTTGTTGGCCAAGGTATGGCATGAACTTTAAAAAATCTAACAAAGTATAAGAATGGTAATTTCAATTACATAACATCAATTATGAAAGAACCACGTGCAAACTATTTTTGTGAAAATATACAACTTTAGAAAGCCGCAGCCCCGCATGTGTCCTATCTGGCTCGTGTCACTACTTCAATTAAAAAATGGCAGAAGCAAAACATTCCAGAATGAAGGGTGAAGGGATGCCACACGCTGTGCTCTCATTGGCTGGTTCTTGGTGGTGTGACCCTCGTCATTTGTTTCATTATCTAGAACCATCTAGGGCAAAACTAGAAACTACGCAATAAAAACAAACAGCGCCAAAGCTCCTGTGGAAAAAACCAGAGAACGAAAAGAAAAACAAAGCTACTGCCTCCTACCAAGGCCACCTGGCCATAAACAAACATTACACCTTATCTGAAATCTAGAACATACGGGAATAAAAGAACTGCGTGTTTACTCTCCCTTTCTGGGACCAAGACCACTGAAATAAAAATTACAATTGTAAGTATTAAATTAGAAAATTAAGATTACATAAAATAGTAATTCACCAATAATAATAAACCCCTTGCCCTGCAATGCTACATTATCCCCCCCCCCCCTCCATCTGTTTGGAAAAAATCTGAAGGGTTTTTTCCAAGTAGTTCCTACCCGACCATAACCCTGAAAACAGAATGCATCAGAAGATATGCAGATAAATTCCATATAGCAGTATTACAATCTGGAAGCACTTTTCTTGTAGACAAAACCAAAGGTGTACCAAATATGCTAACACAGAATAACCCTACAGCATAATTATTTTCAACTAGAAACATGAACAAATACTAATTACTTACAAGTTCGTACATTAGAGCTGTTGAACATTATACAAAATTCCAAAACTTTAAGCAAAATGTCCTTAGCCTGTGTTATTTTCTTTCCATAATTTCTAAAATATAGCCTCATGATAACGTACAGATATTCAGTTACTACAAATGTCCAATGATTGTAATACTACATCATTTCTTATATGTACATGTAGCTCAAACTCCTTTTCAAAACATCGGACACAATTTGTGTTCCAACAACATCAACCTATTATTACATCATGGTCATGGATAAACACCTCCGCTCGCATCAGTCCATTTTCAACATATTAGCCCAAATGTTCAATGAAATAACCTTTAAAATGACAAAACGCACTTCCAAATTATTGAAAAATTATGTTTCTTAGCTACTCATAGTTCTCTATTTCATCATTACAATAATCTTTACATTTACAAAACATGCAAGCAATAAACATACATTCTACAATGAACAAATGTATTATGCCACATATTATTCATCACTTAACATTATTATCAGCAATTACTAAATAAAATTTTCAATAATGCTACAAATACCAATTTATTTACATATACAGTGGTACATCCTTCTCTGCACTCAAATAATCAATTTTCTATGTATTATTTACACAAGCTGTTACCAAAATTCAACTTTACCCACAATATTTGTACCATGTCTTGCCACTGATACCTAGTTCTTATGGCTACATTAAGAATTCTTGCATTTATTCTAAATTCAAACAGAATTATATATGCAGCAAAGTCCCTGTATTTCCCTGACATTCTCATGAATTTGAATCCAACATTGTTCAATTTCTTTTGCATTTGTAGAAATTTTTTTCCCTTGCCTATTGATATTATCCTGTAACTTATATTGCTGAGCTTGGATGGTTTTTACCAAAGTTTATAATTTCTAACCATTTTATTCAACAAGTTTTGTCCTAACTTCACACTCTTTAGTTTCATTTTTGTTTGCCTGTACTTTGCTCCCTACCGTCTGTACCTCACCCTCACACTGTACAACTCTGCTTTAATCTCTCACTGATAACATCCCACCTCTTCTTCATCTCTTCCCTAAACTCAGCAAATCTTTTGTCCTGTTCAGACTGAAAATTTTAAAACTGATCGTAACTAATTACAATATTAGTATAACTTCAGTTTTGTTTCCCTCATTTGACCTATGAACTTGACCCCCTGATTCTGTATTCTCTTCATCCTTCCTACCCTCTACATCCTCTGCAGAAAAATCCCTAAAACTTGTTTCCCCTTCCGACATCTTGACTACAGAATTTTCAAATGCCAAGGTTAACAATTAGTAAAGTAAAAAGTACAAATTCCTCACCCTTTGCCACAATGAGATTTAAAGTAACAGAAAATTGTCAACATATCAAAACTATTAACCTTATGTCATAAACAATTCACATCAAAATTAAAATTTACTTCAATGAAAGTTTTACATTTGACACTACTTTTAGCCCTGCACTATTGCCTGTTAAATATAATTCATTTGTTACCATCACAACATAAACAGAGGTTTTTAATTTTGTTTTCCAACCTACTAGATTTTCAGTGTCAATTTAACTAGTTATTTTTTTAATAACTTCGAAATACTAAAAGTTGGGCACAACCATGACAAATAGATTTAAACTTACAGTTTCCTGGTGTGTTGCTCTCTCGATGTTCTCAGGATCTGATCCACTTCTCACGGGCCGTTGTTTTCCCTGTATCAATAGCTGTCTCCCACAGGCTGACCAATACTTACTCAGGAAGTGGAAAACCTTTGTCGTTCAGGTATCTGCGACATGTTGGGCTGTCAGATGTCGCACACCACGTTGGTACTTCCCGTCGAATCTTGTACTCTTTGTCCACTTGGGCAGCCAGATGTCGCACACCAGTCCTCGTAGACCAGTGCACTAGCTCGATGATAATCCAGCCAAAAAGGCAAGGTTAAAAGCTGTTACATGTCTTTTGTTCTGTAGTCAAGTACTCCGGAATTTACTGGCAGTACTTTTGTAGGTTATGTTACATTATAGACCAAATTTGGAATTTCCACAGACACTGGCGGATTTAAAATAGGTTAGTCCCGAAATAATATACGTCACTGTAATCCAAGACTTCTGGTTTATTAGATTTCAGTATACATCAGCATGAAATACACTGCTCACGTCTTAGCACGGTGGATCCGGTTCACAGAAAATTATAAGCAGAAATGCAGCACGACGACTACATCAGAATATTAGACAAGACAAAGTCAGGAAATTTAGTACGTTAAATATACATGTGGCAGAGAAGAATGAGTAGCCATCCTTGCTCTCCGCATCTAACGGCCTACATGTATGGGCAGAAACGAATTTTGTAAAGTTCAAAATATGTCCAGAGAGAACGGTTAAAGAAGATAGGCCACGGTGCTACCTGTACATGTTAAGTTTGCCCATCCCAAACTTCACTTCATGTAGAAAATTTGGGCCGCAGCCCCGCGCGTGTCCTTTCAGGCTCGCATCACGACTTAGATTAAAAAAAATAGCAGAGGCAGAACATTCCAGAACGAAGGGCGAAGGGACGCCACATGCCATGCTTTCATTGGCTGGTTCTGGGTGGTGTGACCCTCGTCATTCGTTCCATTATCTAGAGCCCTCTAGGGCAAAACTAGAAACTACGAAATAAAAACAAACAGCGCCAAAGCACCCGCTAAAAACACGAAAAGAAAAACAAAGCTACTGCCTCCTACCAAGGCCACCTGGCCATAAACAAACATTACACCCTATCTGAAATCTATAACATTGAAGAATAAAGAATAAAAGAACTGCTGTTTTTTACTTTCCCTTTCTCAAACAGAGGTTACCGAAATAAAAATTACAATTTTAAATATTATATTAGAAAATTAAGATTACATAAACTTGTAATTCACCAATAATAAAAAACCCCTTGCCCTGCAATGCTACAACTTCCTCCAATCACATTACTCAAAATTCGCTTGTATTATGCCATACTGTTAAATTGCCTACAGGGAGGCTGCCCAACAACACACAACCTAAACGTCATTCCCTTTGCATAAACGACGAGGCAAACACTATAAATTAAACATTCTTAATGCCCTTTGGGACTATTATGAGGAAACATCATAAATAGAATACATAAATACTTTTTGGTACAATGAGGAGGCACATTAATACAAATACAAACAATTATAATGCCTTTTGGAATGACGACGAGACACATCACCACTAATCACACAAATAGTGCCTTTTGGAATAACGCAAGTCTTCCTAACTAAAAAAAATATCATATAGTAAACTGGAAACACATCCATAGACATTCTTTACATACGCCTGTGATGGGATAGCACTTCTCGTCTGAAGAAGACGTGCATAGGAACCTAGTACCTACGTATATTGTGCCCTTTGAACTATCTAAACTAATTATGGTGCCCCGTGTTGGTGATGACATCTGGACTATGTATATACCGACGTTGCGCTTTTGAACTGTAGCGTGTGCATGCCTCGCCGCTTCGTACAACTTCGGGTCTCCTCGGCAGTCTTCGTTGTCCCCTCCCTTCGGCCGACCTACCTCCCCGTCCCCTCCCCTAGCGCTGCCTGCCGCCATGCAATCACATGTGGGATTATTCTTTGTTCTGCTACAGACCAGCTATGTTCTGCCTCTCCACTCTCTACCTCTACTCTCCGCCGGCAAGTTTTGGTAAACGCTATTTTCTGTTTGTGCTTTCGTATAATGATTCTGAACTGCGGCTTCGTTTCCTGCTTGGATTAACTTTGTAACTTTCTCGTTTTTGCTGTTTCGGTTTCACTGTTTTTCTCCTTCTTTGTAAATTCATGCACCGTTCAGGCGTCAATATGGAGAGTAGAATGGAGTCGAAGCATTTTTCTCTGGATATTTGTTAATTGACTTCAAATTATTTGCCTAGTCTGGGAGGACGTTTCGGTTAAGGCAGTTTAGCCCGCAATATATTTTGTATTCTGTGAGCTATACTTTGTATTTGGTTACTGTTACCTTCTGTCTGTAATGCAGCTTTAATGAACTGCCCATTTTGATCTGATTCTGACTACAGTTTCTTTAGTGTTGTATCTCCTAGTTTGCTGTTATGTCTAAGGCCGGTATTCCTAAACAAAAAGTTAGGGTCTACATAAGCAATACCATCTCAGGTGCCAGAAAAGCAACGACAGAGACCGAACTCGCTGAGTGTATTCCTAGACGTGTTTGTGCCGTGTCCCAAGATGGAGTCAGGTAAGTCATGGCTTATTATTCGCCAGCCCGCGCGAGACTAGAAACAAATGAAGGCGACAATGAGCGCTGCTGATTTACCATAGCTATAGCAAGAACACGTTAAACTTTGTACTTTTGAAACGTATTATTTAGCATTTGAATTTGTGTACAAAACAATTACAGTAACAAAGAGATAAAAATCACGAATTATAACGGTCACGATTAAAATATACAATAACTGTTTCTTACTAAAAGTTAAAACAGTAGGTACAGTAGCCACGCGATCGCAGTGTTTCTGTTCATATTTTTATGCTGATTATGACCTGAAATGTTATATTAGTTTATTATTCGGGCACGTGAAATTACATTCAAAACATAATTCACAATCACTGTTAAAATATAATATATTGTTACGCCGTAAATAAATACTAAAAACTAAGGTATTGTGACTGTAACAGTGGCACGTAAATTAGGTCTCTCATCGCCGCTATGCACAACGCACTAAACCGACAAGTTTTTTCTTTTGTCATAGGCTATTACTTGATCATTTTTCAAACAATGGATCTTGTCATTTCATTTAGCCTACACATCTCTCTAGCAAAGTGAAATTTATGCTTCAGTCGAAACTTCGTTTGTATCCAGTAATTTCATTTTGAAACAGTCTCTAATAACCTGGAGGTCAACGATACGTAAAGCTCACTTACCTTTCCTTTTATTTTTGAAATTTGTGAAATAAAAAGGTGTTTTTGACAATTTTCGAAGGCTTCAGAATAACACTGATACAGCGCACGTTTTAAAATATGTTGCCTGTCAACTGTCTGAAATGTGCTTTTATTTTACAATATGTTAATAGTAAATATAACGCAGATGTTGAGTAGTTTCTAAAGAAACGGGTTTTTTTTAAATGCAAAATGTTTACTAAATTCGATTTTTTGCATAATTAGGTCAATGTGGGCAAATTAGAATGCCTATATTAATAATGTTTACACTGCTTTATTGTTATTTTACATGCATCAAAATGAAATCAAAAATGCATTAGTAAATTTTAATTTATCATAACTTGTTAAGAATTAAATTAATTGTTTAATTGTGTAATTTTAATGTCTAAAAACACACAAAATAAGATGTGTGCATCTGAACGTGACGACAAATTTTTATTGTTCTAGACACAATATTTATTATTTTTAGGTTAGCACAAAAAAAAAGTAAAAATTTTTGCACAGAACGTAAAACATTTAAAAAATAATTTTATATTGGTTTTGTATGTTATTTACAGCGAAAACCAAATAATTTGTACTCTTTACCAATAGTTGATTATAACATCGTAATGGTCGAATATCATGTTATTTTAACGTGTTGAAACGATATTGCCTAAAATTAAAGTAGTCGTACTACAACTACTAATAATAAAAACTTTCACTTACCAACCGAGAACCTTGACAACTAAGCCAAATGCGCTGATATCGTTTCAGTGCGAAAATTTTATACTAAAGCTTGCATTTAGCAAAGTGTCTACAAAATCATAATTTTCTTATTTATTAACAGTTTTAAGGTTTTGAAAAGTTTGCAGCTTATCACTTAATATGCTCGCCATCGTAAAGTTTTATTTTATGTACAGTTTTCTTGTGTTTGTCAACTCTCATTGTGTTAAATACGATTTTCGGAAGGCAAGTGGTAATATATGGTCTACCGGTTTCGACAGGAATAATGTGCTACCATCTCCGGACACAGAATTGCAAGGGTTGAGTCCTAACGTGTGCCCGTATTCCTAAACGTTCTGAAAGTATTGGATAAGTCACGGATTATTATTTGCAGTCTCGTGTGCGGTTATAAATAAATGAAGGTGACGCTAGGCAGTGCTTTTTTTACAGAACAAGTAGCAGTGACTTTCAACAACTTTTAACAAAAATATGTTAATTTTTTACATTTAAAACGTATTGTATTGCATTTAAAATTGTTTCAAACTAGAAGAAAACATAAATACAGTAATATTGATTGAAATATATGTAATATATCTTTTGAAATTTAAGTATTAAAAATAAAGTTACAATCTCTTGTGCAAAGTAAAAAAAGAAGTAAGTTTTTTTTTTATAGATTGGTATCTACATCGACGTCTTTTGCTCGTTCGAGATCTACAAATGTGGAAGCTGTAAGTTCGAGAAAGCATGCACATCACTCATTACCCTAGCCTCTAGGTGCAAGTAACTAACTGGCGTTCTGTCTTTTCGCTGAAACTCACCTCTACGAGACATAACTGTAATTTTGACGATAAAGGTGAGTTGTATACGTCTGCACGCAGTAGAAGATTCTGTAGCAAGATTTCAATGCTCGAAAAGCACTGTTAAAACACCCATTTTTGCCATTTTGGCCACTTTACAATATACTTTAATGATTACTGTTGAACCAGAGATTGATATACACAGTATAGGAACCTTTGACTAATATGCCTAAGCAGACATCCCTCATGTGCGTTGAGCAGTTTTCGAGTAATCTGATAACGGTCGAATCTTGGCGCACCTCTCGGAGGCCTGGGAAAACGGCTACCACAATGACGTGCACACATATGCAGGACTTCGAAGGCTTTTCTTCTTTTTCTTTAAGTCTACTTTCCATTGTCCGTTTGTGTGTTTCTCAATTTCTCCTCCACATTAAAAAATCGAACATACGAAGCTAATGTAATAAAACTTGATGAAAATATAGTACAGTAGACAAAGTTGATTAGACTTATATATAATTAGTTCATATTTTCTTAATGGCGGTCATTTAAAATGTTTTTTCTTCATGAGATAAACAAAACTAATTTTTTGAAAAGAGACGTTTACATTAGCCTATCAAAACGCTGGTAATGTGAGTATCTAAGTTTTCTTGATCACATGAATTATCTACGCTAACCCCGCATCTGGAAATCACCAAACTCGGTACATATGTTTGATATTAACGTATTTTTAATATATCATTTTCAGTTTTCAACACAGGATGATTCAGAAAACTTTTTATTAGTACCGCGTGTAGAAATTTATGATAAGGTAAGTTAAAAATGCAATTTCAATGATTACGTGAAATGGGTAACATTTCAAAATTAACATTTCAAAATTGACATAGTAATTTTACTTCTTTTGATAAAATAGGCTATTTGGTCTTTAATTGTTTCAGCACTTGTTATTTTGCTTTACATTTTAACAAATTAAATTTTGTAGTTATTTTCTGGTTAATATTACTACCACTATAATTCACTTCGCAAAAAAATTTGAGGACATATTTTCAACATATATTTCATAAGCTATAGCCTCATTAAAATAAAGAAACTATTCCACATAACTAACAAGGAGATTGTGTATTAAGTATAATTTGATGATTCAACGTTTATAATACTGAACATATTCTATTTCCCAAGATTTCATGTCATGAATTTATTTATTTTCTCCTATAACAACTGCAACTCTAAGAAAATGTAAAATTAAAAACTTAATTTTTCAAACTTTGCTTTAATTAGTTCCAACTTTTGTAGGCTCACTATGTTAGAAAATAGAATCACATGAAGAAACGAAGAAATATTTTCTAATGCTTACGTCTACATGATCAGTTGAAATTTTTTGGTTTATTTGTACCAAATTAAAGAAAGTAGCCTTATAAGTTAAGCTTGTACTTTCTCGATATAGGCACATATCATTTGCAGATTAATGTACATGTGTGTTAACTCTAAAAATAAAACTGCAATTTTTAAATGTGATCACTTACCTTGAGATTTTCCTTACAAAATACCGAGAAAACTATTAAGTTAAGAGCAGCATTGGCACACCTATTAAATGTCATATCGTCTCTATGCACAAGTCACAGAACCAGCGAGCAGATTTTCTGTCCTACAAACATTTTTTTTAATTAGACTTTTACAAATCTGTAATTTTTTTGTATATTTAACTAAATTTTTGATTACAATGGCACGAGAATAGAGATATTTTTACAAATTATTTGTAGCACGCTAGCGGTTTTGGAAACATCCCGTTACAGATTTTTTTTTCGTAGGTGAATATATCGTGAAAACATTTGATTATTTCTGAAACTTTTATTTAACTTGACGTAACGCAGATTAAATACGAGTTATTTAGGAAAAAATACAAACAACATTCGTTTTATTTTACTTGTAAAAATTTTATTTTGGAAATTAATTTTAAAAATATTGGAATGTTTGTAAATAATAACATAGTCAGAACTTCTGAATGTTAGTTAAACGTATTGTATCTTACAAAAATATGTTTAAATCAACAGTATATTACAGTTTGTAACAGTTGTAATTGCATATTTTCTTAGTAGACCCGTTTACGAAAAGTGCCTAATGATCGTACGTCCATTATTCATTATATTTGTAAGCATTTAAAGAACAAAAAAAGTCAAGTCATATTCCGTACACTAGACGTGGTATTCCTACATGTTGACTACAATTTACAGGGGGAAGAAATTTCTATTTATTAATTGTTCGTTATACATTCATCTTATTTCTATATTTTTTAGTCAGTTTAATGCTTAGAAACTGTATTTATGGAAATAAACATTAATTTTATTTGTACCTTATTGTGATACATAATATATAAAAAAAGTAAAAAATTAAATTTGGAGTGACCGGAATTCGAACCCAAATAAGATTATTACCGGGCCGACACCTTAGCATCTAAGCTGTCCAACCACTTACATAACAAAATCCAAAAAATTATACGTATACTGCAATGTTTTTAAAACCACATTTTTTTTTTTATTTTGGATTATTCGGTCGTTTAAAATGCTAATGGGTTATTATTTAGTATTCCTGCTGCCACAAAGTTTCATTTTCTGTATGATTCAAATGTTTTTTTTCTCTTGTATTATTAAAAATTATATTCATCCAGTAAGCACTAAAATACGTTGTAACGTGTGTAGCCGCCTGTAGGGCTAAGCCTACTGTGCATGCGTAATTATATTAGGACAAGGAAAAGTCACAGATTAGTCCTGAATAAACAATGCCCTGAACCTAAACCCTTATACAAACGTTTAGGAATACCGGCTAAAGTGTTATATTATGTGTTAAGCCCTTAATTTTGTATAACTCCACTCTTGGATTAGCCAGTGTTTGTCAGGCTTAGCCTTGGTTAGGGTTTTAGTCTGGCTGTCCGTGCCCAGAGGGGCACACGCCTATCACCTCAATCGCAGCACTCCATTATTATCAAGTTCCAGCTATGGACGGCCACTCAGTGGTAACGATAAACATACAACACATTTCAAGTGCATAAAATCATAACAATATTTACCATGAACTTTCAGTTACAATAACAGACTCATAGACTTGCTGCTATAATTCTGCCTTTTTTTTTCTTTTTAAATTAAATGCATAAACACATTAAACTTCATATTGTGTATTAAGTTAAGATCAAAAACTCTAGTACTCGGTTTCAGAAATTGTCAAGCTAAGGTCTGTTCACACACACCTCAAATCCAAAATATTAATTCAATTTTCAAACTTATTTAATGTTAGGCCAAAGGTTAGGTTCCAATTCACAGGGGTACTGCCAGTCATAAAAAATATATCATAAAATAAAATATATAATTATCTGCAACACAAGTTACCTAATTTCCAGTGTATGTGTTGTTAAATTACAATCTCTCTAGGGTATTCTTCTTATTTTACTAGAGCTCGGATGGCATTCAGAACTGATTTGGAGAAAATAAAATAAAATTTCACAATTCCATACTTAGTTCATAGCAATAAATCCACACTTCCATAAATTATTAATGCAATTATATGGTACATTATATCAATTTATGATGTCAGCTACCTTGATTTTTAAAATGAAATCTTATTAATACTCCCAATTTACAGTTATCGTATTTAGAATGAAATGTTTATGCACAAAATTATTATTCTGGCTTTACAATATAAACAACTGCAATTACTAGCAGAGCAAACACTACAATAATATAAAAAACAAAAGGAAAAAATTGCATGAAAGACCAACTATGGGTTTTACCCAATATAAGGCTTCAGCAAATATTGATTGAAAACATTTTAAAAGGCCCTCAACAATTCCAACACTTCTATCAATGCAATTATTGCCTAAAATTATTGAAATGCCTGCTTATATTTTACAAATACAGTGAACCCTCGATAACTCGGACCTCAATGTCCCGGACTTCGGATAACTCGGACAGAATTTCAAAAAACAAAATTAATTTTAATTAAATTATTTTTTGGTCAAAAATCATAAGAAAATTGGGTCTGCCACATTTAAATCCATCACGTTTTATTTAACAACAGTATTAAGCTTTAAAAGCAGTTGCTCATTACTACGTAGCCTGTAATAATCCCACCGTAAAATATCTGGCAAGTTCCGTGTGGTTAAACATTGCTAGCGAGGCACGCGAGAGGCGCGTGAGTAGAGATGCAACTCAGCAAGCAGACCTCGCTTCTTTATCTTTCCTCCCCCTTCACCGTGCGAGCCATACACGTCAGTGCATCATAAATAAACATTTCAGTATGATGCTAGTGAATTGGACGGTAACTATAGGTCACAATGGCACCTAAAGGGGAATTTATTTTGTTCTGGTATGTGCGATAAATTCAAGATTGCAAAACAATTTGTTCCGGACATCTAATAAAAAAAATTAAAAGCTATTGGTTTGTGTTGCAATGTAGGCAAGGTGATGAGAGGGTTTTACGGCCCTTTAACAATGTCTTACAAGCCAATGAGGGTGAAGTGAGGTGAAAGAACAACATAACATCCATGCCCGAGCAAGGATTCGAACCCAAGGCTTCTCGCACCGTAAACTGGCGCCTAACCCACTACGCTAGAGGCCGGCGCGATATCGAAAAAAAACAGGGCTTAATAAATTATAAAAAAAGGGAGGGGGCAGAAAGAGGCTTTTGCCCCGGGCCGGACATTCTAGAGGGCCTCGCTTTTGTAAAAGTTAAATGGTTAAAATGAATGGGCTTTTATTGAGTTCCCATTAATGTTGATGGTATCTGTGAAATTTATTTTAAGGTTAAAGAGTGTGTAAAGACGTCACTGATCTACGACGACGCAGCCCAGGGAAGATAGTATAAAGGGAAGCCTACAAGCGCACATTATCACTTCAACCACGGCAGTGACTTCAACTAAACAAAAAAAAAGGATGAAAGGTAGGCTGAGATTTACTTTGCTCCTGGCCTCGTATTCTAACAAAGAGGCCCTGGAAAAAAAAAAACAATTTCTCGTAGGAAACTAGCAGCTGGCTGCAGACACTGTGACATACTGATGTAGAGCAATTTTTCACGTAAACATCTCGTGAGTTGCGTGTGGTCACGTGCTGTGTTTTTATTGCTGAGACTGTACCGGTTGACCTTGACTACTTCCGTTCGCGCTCTACCACCTTAGCTTATCACTCTCTCTCTCTCTCTCTCTCTCTCTCTCTCTCTCTCTCTCTCTCACACACACACACACACGCACGCATAGACTGTCGTCAGCCAGACGAGAGAAGGCGGTGAGAACTTTTATGTGGTCGAAGGGTGCCTTGGTGCCAGCTTCTAGCACAGATAAAAAAAGATCAGCCAGAAGTAGCAAAAAAAAATAAATAAAAAAGAATCTGCCGGCCCAGGTTATTTGACATTCTTTCTTTTATAGTTCTCCCGTTACAGCGATAATTTCCCCACTACCCCCTCCTGTAAGTTGATACGTGCAAAGCAGTACATATTGCCGCCTCTTTTGCTTGTAGAAATGATAGCGTACTGGTTTCCTCACGTTTCTTGTGATTAATGACTGACTACCCCTCCTCCCCGGATGCCCCCCAATGACACGGACAAATCATAACTCGGACAGCTTCTCCTTCCTTTTAGTCCGAGTTATCGAGGGTTCACTGTACCTTAAATATATTCCTCTGCTTCCTTAATAACTCAGGGGCGTCATACAGGTGGGCAGGGGGACAAATGCCCCCCCCCCCCCCGGATTTATAATTTATGTAATATATTTTTTGTATTTTGTTATTTAAATAATGCTAACTTAAGCATATAAAACTAAAGTTTCATTATTAAAGTTTCTAATTTATACTTGCTTAGTTAAAAAAAAGATGCAACAAGGCCACTGTCGCCGAAAAAAAAATCTTGCCTTCCCCAAGAAAAACCTGAAATGACGTCCCTGGAATAACTACAGTATAATAATCTACAAACTTACTTTAATCAGAAACAAATAAAGCAAATTTTAAGTATAACAACCTTGATTCAGCATTACACTATAATGTTAATTATTTTAAATTATACCAAAAAAATACAGCTCCACACAAAGTATTTTCTCTAACCCTAATGTTGCCCTGCACTTTAATCAGGTCCCACAAACACACACTCGAATTACAACATCCATTGGTACTTCTCAGCATTACCAGTACTCTAGAGTTTTACCTTCCCCTTTAACCATATCTGAACCCCCCCCCCCCCCATTTCTCCACATTTCTCTGCACTCTCAGTTTCTTGTATAGCGCTGTCCTCTGTCCCACACAGTCCCAACAGCTCATCCCATCTTTACTTTTAAATTTTAAGGTACCCTGGTGCCACGCTTGCACCCGCTTCCTTCCCACAGTTCAACACTCCTCGCTATTGCTGGCTCATCCTGTTTTGCTGTACCTGTACATCGGAAGGCTCTGTCCACTTCAGCTCTTTGCAGCCTAAACCCACTGTTACCAGCCATGCTACATTGAGTAGGCCTGGCTTTCCCACTCGTCAACTTCTTTGTCTTTTAGTAAATATTCTTTATACTCGCTCTCTTTAATTCCTTCATCATCACTAATACCTTCACTGTTTACTAAAACCTTAATGTCAACATCATCATCACTAATACCTTTACTGTTTACCAAAACCTCCTTAATTTATCATCATTTCTTCTAACTCAATTTTACCTTTATGCACCTTGTTTACCTCCTTTACCCTTAGGTCTACTTGTACAATTTCTGTTTCACCTTCTAAAATTTCTTGATTCACTTCTACCTCTTTAACTTCTGGATTATCCCCATATGACTTATTTACTTGTTCCAAGTCACTCTTGCAAAGTGAAATAGATCGCAGTAAAACATAGTTTAAAAATAATTGTGTTCATTAAAAAATAACATACTGCAGTTATCGTAAATTAGTGATATGCAGCTGTGAAACAAAAAGAACTGTTGAAAAATGTTAGAAACTTTTGCTGGAATATAGTTGAGGCGCACGCCGGGTGAGTAACCAGCCCGCACAAGACTGATATTCGAGATGTGATGACTAATGCTGCCGTATCTCGTCCTCCTCCCCCATACTTCTCCATGCTCCCTCCTCCCTACACCTACGCAGTTAGAGACCTGACGTGGCATAGCAGTGGTAATTTATAACCCTTTTATTGATGAACTGTGTTAAATTTGGGTCGAAAAATCGAAAATTTACCGAAAATCATCCGCATTGCATTTTCCTTGCTGAGTGCTATGCTGCAAGAAACACGTGTCTAAAAATAAATAAACCACCTCCTGATTGTTCACGCCAGCCAATAACCATTCAATCCTCCCAACCCACTCCTGCAAACCAGATTGTGAATGTATGTGCATAGGGCCTACATCAAATGCAGACTGTCTGATAGTCATGTGCAACTTGCATCCTGTCTCGCCAGTCGCCACAGAGCAGAGCCACGTTTGTTTTTCCTCTTCCACTCGGCCACTCTCACATCAGCCAATGTATTTGTTCCCGTGTCTTGTGAGAACCCAGGGGGATGGGGGTTTAAGAGACAACACATTTCTTTCTTCTTCTTTTTTTTTTTTTGCCCTCATTTCAGCACTGTAAAAAAATGAATAGCATTGCACTCAGACCGTAAAGGAAGGGAAAAGAAAAACAATTCAGCGTTATCTCATCTTTGTTATCTAGCGTCAGAATGGAGCTCGGCTTAATGTTGACACCTTCCGCTGTGTTATTGATCACTCGTCACGTGAGGCATTCTGCTATGAAATCGCTGTAGCGTAAAAACAGCCTATTATGCAAATACAACAGTCCCGTCACAATGTGCGCATGTGGGCTGATAAGGTTTTTATTTTATGCTCACTCAACAGTGGAGCAATAAGAGTGACTGCAGCTAGCTCACCGAGAGCCACTTCATCTTTTTATCGCCAGCACATCACCCTCAGGCGGAGAAAACGAGGCTTTAGGTAATGTGTGCACAGATCTTTGTCCCGCCAGCACATTACTAGAGGTGCCAACTACTACGGATTATCCGTAGTTTATACGAATTACGATGAATTGCTATGGAAGCATGGATTCTGTTGATAAACTACGGATTTATTAGCTTCCGCCTGACTGTAAATGAACAGGCATGTTCCATTGTGTATGCGTGTATTTCAATTCATAGCTATGTGAATCGTATGACGTTTTCCCATGCTCTGGCACACAAACATTGTTTTGTTTCTTGCATTTTAGTTTGCCAAAACCATATTTTTGGTGATGATAGCGTATGTACAAACTAGTGTGTTTACACTTTGCGCGGCACGCATCGGAAGGTGCGTATCTCATACAATCAATTGTTCATACTCCTTTGGACGAGACTGTAGACTTGAGACTTATTGATTAGTTGTTGATAGAGGCACACATTTACGGTGAATAAAATGAGCTTATTTGGTCATAAAACTTTAATGATTTCGTTTAAAAAACTGGAATATTTTGTCAAATTTTCGTGGGAAAGGTATTTAATTATTTTTAAAAAAATAATTAGGCAGTGACTGTTTATTTAAACAATTTTAAAAAAACATTGCTCGACGTAATTTACAAGATTACTAGGCTACCACTTTTATTTCTTTGATCAATAATTTCTATCAATACCTAAAATATTGTTACAAGTTTGAGACATAAACTTTATACGTGGGCAATTCCCATGAGTTCTTTTGGGATAGAGGTCTTATAATTATAAATAAAAGATTTAAATTAAGTACTGGATTTAATAGCTCACAAAGCTATGAAATACACAAAACAGTAATCAATAATAACTCTCACAACACAATTAGTTATGCACACAATTACCACTGTGTCACAGACACGTTAATTAACATTGACAATTAAAGCAAAAAGAAAATGTCTACCATCAATTAATTAAACAGTACAAATCTCAATAAAATTCAGTCATATATTCAATCAACAGTCTTTCAAGTAGTGACAGTGTACAACCTTAATAGTCCGCCGTGGTGATGAATCGTCGTGTGCTGCGCAGCACCCCGAGTGCACTGCTGTCTTCACTCTTGAGGTCTTCGGTTCGACTCCCGTCGCGTACCTCGTTCTTCGCCCGTCAGCCCGCCGCAGCAGTCCTCTTGTTTCGTCCACACTGCTCCGAAGGTAGCCACCTGCCGCCTCACAGTAGGCTCTGACGTCACCAAGATGTCTTCACCAGTCTCTCTCCACAGGCGTAGCACCTCCCTCTAGCACTACCAGTAGCGAACTCTGCCCCAATGTGCCGATTCGGCACTGTTATACTAGGCCAGACGGTCGGGTCTTCCCCGCATTTCAGGGGTCTAAAATAGATATTACATCATGTTTCTGACATGATTTTAGCCACGTAGGCCGCCTTCAAAGGGTTAAAGCGCAGTTGGTACAGGTATATATGACGTAGTTTCGGCGGGATTCCCACTATGAGACACTCGGGCTTTGAGTCATGGGCCAGCCCTCAAGGTGTTTCGACACAGGCCCCATCCAGCCCGCCCTCAGAAACACAGCATGCAACAATATTTCAGTATTAAAAAAAAACTTACCATGGAATTCTTAAAACTCCAATTCAAAAGCATATCAATATGATATTTTCAATAACAGTTCCAACTGTAAATGGAAATTTAATCTTAATGAATACTGAGTTAATATTCTACAAGACTTTAATACCTAGACCTAGGCTATGGCACCACTTTACTTAAAATGTACTTCCACAATAATTTGCCACCATCAGTTCTAAGTTCTTAAGTTTCAGGCCTCTTCGTTTCTCTGAAAATACATTGTAGTAAGCCGAAAATGTTCTCTCAGAGTCTACGTTGGACACTGGCACCCATAAAGCTTTGATTGCACTACAAGCAAAGATTGTGTGGTCAAGTATTAGGGCTAGAAGAATGGGAACAATGTCTAGACTACTCCCATCACTCTCTTTGGCTTTGTTAGCCACAATTTCTTGAAAGGCTGATTACCCTTCCAAGAATTCTTTCTTAGAAACGTCACTAAGAAACGGCACAGTTTTCACGGTATGCATTAAATCACTGCTCTCGTCACTAAGCATCACTTCACGTGGATTAAAAAGCTTTCCTGTAGCTGTGAAGAAGTTTTTAGAAGGGTCTTCAGCAATCAAGTTTAAAAGTTTTATGTGACATTTCATACCGAAGGCTGAAACTGACTTTTCACATGTCCTTGCTTTACTATTGGTAGGCATTTAAGGGATGCGCTTGTTTTTGAGCCAAACTGAAAGTTCTTTAATAAGCTGAAAACTCATTTGATCAGCCAACTTTCTGCTGACCAAGTTTGACAAAGCATAATGTGAACCTTCAAACTGTTTGATTAATTCTGCAAACCCAATCCATGTTCCACACAAATTTCAGCTTGACACTGAATGACTTCAATCTCCTCATTTAACATGTTTACGAAATATTGCAAGGCAGATGAAGAATCTTGATCCAACGACTTGAAGTAATCTACTTAAATCAACCACGTACTCTTTGATCTTTGAAAGAACTGTGCAATGGGAGTGCATGACTGGATTTATTTACTTGGACATACTCCATTGCGAAATAAATGACGGTCAGTTGCACCTTACACACCTGGGATGCCACTGACATCATCAACGTACCTTAGTCGCACAAACGCTTCCCTGTCATAGCATTGGAAACTAGATGAATTGTAGATACAAGTGAGCAATGAGAAATAATTCTTGACATTTCTTTAACAGTATTAGAGGCAGTGTGTCACAAGCCAGTGCCTCTAATCATCGTGTACTGTTGGTCATTTTTACGTTCGTGCTTCTTCAGGCCGCAAGTAGTGCCAAACAAGATCGCCTTGAAGCAGGTAATCGTGACGAAGACCGTCTTATTCAGGGACTATGCTTGGAAGTTGAATAAGACTGAGGGTTAACGTTGGAGATTCCTTATCGCCAAAAAGGAGAGGTTACGTCCGGGGTGCTACAGGGAAACTTACTAGGCCCTTGCTGATAACAGTAGTAATGACATGGGTTTAGGGGTGAGTGGCAAAATAAGATTGTTTGGCATTTTCTGCATTTCATATACAGAAGTGGATGGAGGGAGCAAGCTGCAAGATGACACTGATAGGATACTATTGTGTACAGAAGAGAGCAAAACATGTATAAATGTGAAAAAGACAAGTATTGTTAGGTTTACAAGGAAATATGTTCGGAGTATGGACATATATTGTCCATGCGGTATAAGAATTCCATTATTTGACAGATCATACAAAAGTAGGGCAATGTAAACAAAAACATTATTTATCCTTCCACCACCATGTGCTTTCCAGCTGACAATCAAAACATGTCAACAGTTAAGGTATAGTATCATTGCAAGAGAATCCAAAGTGTGTTGTGATATTCTTTTGGTTCAATACTGGCGGCACAAGTCTTACTACGGTTAGGTAGGCAATTTTAATGGAAAAAATTATTTAATATTGCAGCAATGGATAGCCTACTCTTCAGCAGTTCAGTTAATATAACTCAAAATTGTACATCATTTATTGTATATGTTCCTAGGTCTGCTCAAAATAGTAACATTTAATGGCATTACGAAAAAAAATTTGTATGGGTAACTTATCTATTTTTTATTTCAACTTGACACCTAAAAAATTTAAATAATACCAGCTTGTTTGGTTACAACATACTGAAGTTGCTAGAGCGTATGACAGTGTAAACAAACATCTTTAAACGAAATATATTATATATATATATATAAAACAGGCCTACATGTAACCATTAATTCAATGATTTTTCTTGTCGCCTTCAATTTTGTTCTGCAGTATAAAATCATAAAGTAGTAGGTAGTTTAAGTTTCATGTAGCAGACCACCGAAAAAAACTTACCTTTTGTGGGTAGGGCCTATCTTCGCGTTATCAATGTTATTATCAAAGTCGCGTGACTCACAAAACTTATATATAAAAAAAAAAACTTGTCAACATATTTTTTGTAGACTGCATAGCAAATATTTGCACTCTCACAACCTAAACGGAAATAATATACCAACAAAAAGCGTACTTAATAAACAAACATGGGTAGGACTAATTTCCCAAATCAGCTTTAAATCTTTTGGTAACACATGATTAAACACATACTCTTTAATGGCTGGGAAATACATAGGCTTGATTAAGTTTTCTGACATTTTATTTTGGTACAATGTTGGCCTACACTTTTGCAGCTGACAGGCACAAACTATCATGTGGACTTCACATTAAATGGTACCACTTACTTGCCATACATATTATAAAAACACTGATATTTTTGTACCAAAATAATTTATTGAGTCGGCGACTTGAAAAAGCATGCTTACATATTTGCCCACAACAAGAACCGTACAAATGTAACACAAATTCCGTTAAAATGAAAGGTAGGTAACATTTTTTATTGTCTGTAGCACTTTTGTCTGGAAGAATAACTGCTTCTTACTTAGCAATTGTTTTTGTAGACATGCCATGATGCTGAAAAGCTGAATGTTTTTCCAGTTCCCTCTTCCGAAACGCATCTTAAAATACTCCGTCGACATTGGCGATTACAGGCCATGTATTTTAATTCCTGCATTGCAATATATTAAATATATGCACAGAATTAATAATAACACTATAAAAAAAATTACAAACCCACACGGTCACCAGACACGAACACACAAGAAGCTTACGTAATGGCAACCTTTGTTTTGGTTGCCGGTACAGGTCTGTTGATAATAGTGTGGTTGTTTGTAAAATAGTTATAGAAATCACGCTATAGTGGCCCAGCTAGCTCCTGGCCTCACCAGTTCTCGGGTCGCAGAGCACGCTGAGCTTATCTTATCAAACCACACTTCCTCTGGCAGCCCGCAGACATCCGTCAACGCTGATTGCCACTTCCTATGATAATTCCCAACTAACCACACAACTGGCGTGCCTCGTGGTAGTGATATCACTCTGTAGTTTCCCCGGACGTATGTATCGCCGCACACATCCTGCCAGACATTTCCTTCCACATGCGCCCTGATGCAAATAAACTTCTATCGCTGAAAGCAGCATCCTGTTGACGCCAAACTTATCAACCATGTACTTCCCCACTGGAGGACTGGGAAACCCCTTTCTGACCACACACTCGATAATATTGCATCAGATACTTGTTCTGGCTAATAGGGTGAAACCACATGTTATCTCTATGAGATATCGCTTTCCTGTTGGACTCCTTTATATACCCTGCTTCTACAAGGTTGGACAGACAGTAGTCATCAAGCAGTAGTGAGCTACACTTCGCTGCAAGCTGCCTGAGACGACTCCCCTGCGCTGGACTCTACTACGCTTCGTAGATAGTTAGAACATCTCTTTATGAGATTGTTTTCCTTAATTTTGATAGTGATAGTAAAGACATCTCTCTTTTCTTCAATTGAAGGTCACAGTGAGTAAACTTATGTGTTTATAGTAGAAGCTTTGATATATTGTAATAAATTGCTTAATTAGATATTTTTCTTTTATTTCTTTATTGTTTGTGATGCCATACCGCTCGGGCACCACAAACTGGTGGCAGCTTTTGGGATATCACTCCAGAAGGCTGTGACGCAACCCACACCGAAGGGTTATAGGTTACAGGCTGTAGGTGATAGGAATTTAAAATATTTTTTATGTTTTCGTTAAAAATCATGTCTGAATATTACTTTTGCTATGCTTGATTGTTTTTCCATACGTCATGAAGTCACAGTTAGTCTGAGTAACGTACAACCTTGGCAACAAGTTGAGGAATGGAGACATACTGAGTATCCCAAGGCAGTTCGTATTTTGTCTATAGTTGTCGGTGATAATAGTAGAGAAAGCAATAGAGGCCCAATTCAAGATTATCCAGAACATGCATATTTTAGACACGCTTATAGATTTGTTATAACTTATGTACATGGTCCTAGAACTAGTAGAGAAATATGCAGGGTGATAACTAACATAAATATTGAAGAAATTAATACGTTTACCTGGGTCAGGTTAGAATTTGAAAATAATTATTTAGACTCAGCCCCATTGTTGTGCTGTATATTGGGAAATCATTGATCAAAGGTAGAATAATATAAAATGAACACAACTCACGAGGCGCTCATAGAACTCAGCAATGTCGCTGAATGGGATTTCTTAACATGTCCCGAAGCCTTTCGGATAGTTAGAATAAATATTTTCGATTCCAGTAAAATATTTCGTGAAAGAGGTGACGCCACAGATTATAACGAACACTGCTACTGTAGACGTTCATATCGCTTCGTGGTAGAGTACGTGCATGGCCCGGTCGATAATAGGAAAACAGGCACACTTGAATGTGATATAGAACTAGAGAATATCACCCCACAGACTTGGGTTAGGATTAAGTTTCGTCACAACTCCTTTGTTGTATATTGCAACAACACTAAATAGCATGTGGAAGCATTTCTTTCAGAGACAAGAAGGCAGAACTTTAGAATTCACAGTTTTATCAACACAAGTAGTTGCAGCCAGTGATGCGGAAGCACTGAAAGGGTTAGAAGATTATTCCCACAACTTAATAAACAAATTTTTTTGTAAACACACCAAGTTTGACTTGACCAAAGTAGAATCATTTCGTCACAAGTTAACAAACTTAAAACAGGGATCAGTTCTAGAGATAGCATTTAAAGGCAAACCTAGGAGTTCTTTTCCCACACCAGCATACAAGCTGTATGAATACGAATCTTCAGCAGGTCGTGTTGTACTGGAGGTTGAGGTTCGCATTGTCAAATGGTTCATTCCTAGAAATCGCGTATTCTATGATTTTGAGATCAAAAGAATTGATACACAAACAGAAATTGAACAAGCCGAGAATAATAAGGCAAGCACTAGTAGTAATAGGAGACAGGAAGAAGGGAAGGAACATACTGTCTCTGTCCCTCCACGATCCGACCCGATTCCAATACCGGAAAGAAAGAAAATCGACGTAACATCCAATCCCGGGCCATATATATATAGAAAGCACAATGCGACGTGCCTAAAAAGAGAACAAATGATCGAAAAACGTGGATCCCTTTATCTCAGTTAAACGAGTATTCGTTACTAATAGAAATGGCGAATGATAGCATAGCAACACAAGAGTAACGTTCAAGGAAACGTTCAGTTAAAGGATTTATCAATAGTTTCATTAGTTGAGAAATGGAATGGCGAGAAAGGATCTACGCCAGTATTTGAATTCATAGAAAGCATAGAGAATGCAGCAAGTCTAGGAAATTGGTCAGATAAAGATAAAGTAAAATTAGCCAAGATGAAGTTGAAAGGGTTAGCAGCATGCTTTATAGCCACTTGTCCACGTCTGAAGGAAGGAGACGTTACATTTAAAATATTTAAGGAGGAATTGATAGAAAGATTTAAAGAAAGACAACCATTACAGTTCCATTATTATTTGCTTCATAATGTAAGACAGAAGATAGGTGAGAATGTACAAACCTTCGCGGATAGGTGCCGCAAATTATGTGAAAAAACAATACAACAGTTAGATGACCCTGATAGGCAATAAATATTGAATCAGGAAGCAGAAAATAGACTACTAGCAGCCTTCACTGATGGGTTACAGGGTAAAGTAGGCTTACAGTTACGCTATAAGATGCCGAAAACTATGGAAGAGGCTGAGCAGATAGCCATTGCATTAGAGATAACTGAGGCTCAACAAGAGCAGAAAAATAGGATTGACGACCCCACTAGACGCAAAAAAGTTTTTAACATAGTCTCCAAGCAAACAGGTTCGGCACGAACTCACGAATTCATTTCGTGGCCAAAATACTTTCCAAAACAGAGGTTATGGAAAAGTTAATAATAATGACTCGTGTTACCGTGGTTCATGTGACAACAATAGGAGTAGACTGGGATATGGTTTTCCTCCCAGAAACACGAATGCCAACATGGAACAGAATTTAGGAAATATCAAGTGTTTTAGATGTGGAAAGTTAGGACACACCTCTAGAGCTTGTCGCTTTCCCATGTCTCAGCAGAGTAACAATGTAATTAAGAACACCCCACGTCAAAATAACGGTGGTCGCCCAAACGCGCAGAGCCGGGTGTCAACCCCGGGCACCACACTGCAGTAATTTCAGTACTTGGGGGGAAAAGAAAACGATTATTTCTGTTCATGTTGAAGGCCTGTCTCACTTGTTCTTAATTGATACAGGATCAGATGTCTCACTTGTGGAACCAAACGTTAGCCAAAAAGAAATAGACTAATCACAATTCGGAGCAAAAGGCATAACAGGAGACAATCTCCTGATAGCAGGTACCCAATTAATTGATGTATGGATTAATGGTCAGTGTTATCCATACCAGTTCCTCGTATGTTCTTCAGGGTTACCTTATGTTGGCATATTCGGAACAGACTTTCTCCGACAGTATGATGCAAAAATTGATCTTAGAGAACACACTCTTTATTTAAAAGATGATAAGATTTTGAAAAGTAATGTTTGTAATACTTGTAAATGTGGCAGTGAACGAGTTGGGAACTTGGCCAATTCTGAACTCAGTTCCAAGGAGTCACAGAGAGATAAATTAGAAGCAAGGTTAAAACATGATGTTACTTTGCCTCCAAAGTCGGAGATAGTCACAGAAACTTTCTTGCACGTGACGAGTAGGGACGCCAACTCACATCTATTAGTAAAACCCGCATTGACGAATGTACCGGGTATTCGCGTGGCGAGAACAGTATGTAGCGTTAATCTTACCGGTAAGAACCTCGGAGTCAAAGAGACTGAGGTATGTAAAGGGAGCAATATGGCTGATTTCATTGATACAGGGATGAAAGGATTGAGACTCAGTGGGACGAGTCGAGTAGACAGTGTGAACGACTGTCAGGGTGTCCTTGCTTGTAGTGATTGTAAGGCACAGATGAGCGTAGGTGACCGAATGGTATTCCCCTCGTTACAGGTCGGAGGGATGCGTCCCAGTGTTTTGTTGACCATCACAATCATGCCAAAGGGGACAAGAGGACATGGTGTCCTGAGCACGCAGATGATGGAGTTAGTATCCCAACATGTGAGGGTAGGCATGTTGAAGAGACCATGGACAGGGTCGGTCTAGGTTCCGAGGACGAGGGTGAGTCCCGGAGAGTGTCGAAACATAAAATAACAGCGCTGACAAAAATCGTGAACATAACAGATGAGACACTCAATGTGCAGAAAGGCACGGTAATTGGTTACGCTGAACCTGTGAGAGAAATTGCTGGAGTACTATATGTAATAAGTAATGAGAGCATACCCCGTTTAAATGATAAACATTGTAATTGTACTGACTCGGACGGTAAATTGTTGAAGTTTAATTCGCCACCAGAGAAGTTTAAAATCGAACCACGGAAGAAAATCCTTGTAAGCGTCCCTGGAAATTTTGATGATATAAGTTCATTTCCATGCTCCGAAGTTGGAAGAATTCCCTCGGGTGGAGAGAGCCAATGCTTATTTTGTGAGAGTATACGCAAGGTCACGGAACAGGGCAAAATGTGTCGCTGTATCCCCTACCACTGCCCCGATATTAAGGAGAACCAAATTGGATTAGTCCAGAGTCTGAGTCAGGGAAATCCCGAATCCTGCAAAACAAAGAAAAATGAACATGAGGAAAGAGGCGAGACGAGTGATAAATGTTATAAAAATAGTGTATGGTGTTTAGGAGGTAACTGTTTGAATAAAAGGAGGAGTAAAGTTGAATTTAATGATAGACATGTCATAAATTAGGTACCTAGTTGTTCACGTGAGTTAAAAGATGATCATCGAAATAAAATGAAACGTCATGATGGAAAACATATTGAGAATCATATTAGAGATGATTATAGTGGAGAGAGTTCTAAGGATTATAGTTATTGTAGATGTTGTCCAGAAGTGAGGAATAAATTGTCTAAAGAGGAAATCAAGGAGGTGGAGGAAGTTATAAGGGAAAAGTTAAAGCATTTGAAGAGAGTTGATTTTGAATTAATGTTCCCAGTGTTAATGAAATTCGCCCATGTATTTCAGTTAGAAAGTAGTTCAAACTATGGAACTGTAAAAGAACACGCGGAACATATGAGTAAGGTTCTTGCAAGGTTGGAAGAGGCAAATTTAAGGATACAACCTGGCAAGTGTTTTGTTCAAGATAGTGTTGAATACTTGGGTCATATAGTTAGTTCAGAAGGTGTTGAACCAAATCAAAAGAATCTAAAAGCAATTAAAGAGCTACCAAGACCAAAGAATGTCACTGAAGTTCGTTCAGTTGTAGGACTTTTTCAATATTATAGGAAATTGGTTCCAAACTTTGCAGAGATAGCTAGGCCATTAACGAAGTTGACTAAGAAAGAAACACCATTTATTTGGGGAGAGGAACAAGAAGTAGCTTTTCAAACATTGAAAGAGAAATTTATCTCTTATCCGGTATTAATCTATCCAGATTTTTCTCAGGATTTCATTGTAAGTACAGATGCTATTATTATGCAGTAGGTGCAGTATTGTCTCAGATGAGAAATAACCAGGAAAAACCAATAGCTTACGCGAGTAGACAACTTAACTCAGCCGAAAGGAATTACAGTGCGACAGAGAAAGAATTATGTGCTCTTGTCTTTGCCACTAAATATTTTCGCGCATATTCATATGGTAGAAAATTCAAGGTAATAACTGATCATGCAGCTCTGAGATGGTTGTTGAATTTAAAAGATCCTAGTTCGAGACTAACCAGATGGGCTCTCAGACTGTCAGAGTTTGACTTTGAGGAAGTCCATAAACCTGGCAAGAAGCATCTGAATGCAGATTGTCTGTCTAGAATGGTAAATGCCGTAGGAAAAGATATCCTTTCGTCTAAATTTATTAGCGAAGAGCAAGGAAAAGACACATTCTGTCAGAATATCCTTGAGGTATTTTGTGTAAACGAGAATCAGATAGAAATTTAGTAGTTGTTCCAAAATCATTAGTAAAGAAAGTGATAGAGCATCACCATTTGACACCTTTTTCGGCACATCAAGGTGTAAAGAGAACACAGAGTCTGTTAAAGACAATTTACTGGTGGTCTAATATGAATAAAGACATAGAGAATTTTATAATAAATAGTGAGGATTGTATTAGGAAAAAAATAGTCAGCGAAAGCACCGTTAGGTTCTTTGCCTGAAGTAAATTCTCCATTTCAGCTTGTTTCATTGGATATTTTAGGACCTTTGCCAAAAAGCGAACAAGGGAATAAATACGTGTTAAAGTTTATTGATTACTTTACACGATATTGCGAAGCAATACCGATTCCAGATCTAAGTGCAGAAACGGTAGCGAAACATTTTGTTCAATAGATAATATTGAAGCACGGTTGTCCAGACAAACTATTAACCGACCAAGGTCGTAACTTTGTTTCACGCTTAATGTTGGAAAGATGCAAACTTCTGAAAATTAAGAAATTACAGACAACACCATTTAGACCTCAGAGTAATGGTAGAGTGGAGAGACTTCATCGTACCCTAGCGGACATGATCTCACACTATGTAAATGAATATGGAAGTAATTGGGAAGAGTATTTGCCATATGCAGTTCATGCTTACAAATCGGTACCCCATACAATCGGTGATTATAGCCCACATTATTTGCTGTATGGGAAGGACATTAGGTTACCACCCTTAGGGGACCTTCATAGTCAGGAAGAGACAAGTGAAAGGGGTAATACTGTCGAGGAACATGTTAAAATATTAGATAAAAAGTTGAAAGAAGCTTATGAGTTAGTAAGAGAAAGAAATAAACATGCATTTGATAGACAAAAAGAATATTATGATAAAAAAGCGAAAATTCCAAATATTGAGGTAGGAGATTATGTATATTTACACACACCCAGTGTTAAGAAAGGGACAGTTTCGAAGTTTCATAAGTTCTGGTCTGGACCTCATAAAGTTTTGAGAAAATTAGGCGCCACAACATTTGAAATATTGTTGGATAAATGTAAAGTCATAGTGCACAGTGACCGATTGAGATTGTCAAAGAATAGTGTTGAGAATAAAGTCGTTGATAATAATGAACAAATTCCGCGGAAGAATAAGACTGATAATGCGCATAAAAATAATAGAGAGGAAATGGGTGATTCTTCAGGAGATTCGGATAGCAATTCTGATGATGGTGTAGGTCCCACATCACGCCCGATTTTTATGTGATATATGTGAAGTTGAGGAAATTAATATTGAGGATCATAGTGAGGAGAGTAATACAAATGAAGGTGACATTTAGGAGGAAGTCGAGGAAGTAGAAGACGTATGGGAACCCTCACAGTATCTTAAAAATAAAGTACAGAAGGCGTCAAATGAAAATGCTAGTAGATATAATTTACTTTCAAAGGCGAGAGACTTAGCTAGTCAGGAGGAGATAAATACAAGTGAAATTAATGATAGTGCTGATGATTAAACAGAGCGAAATAAATAACTAAGAGAGAGTTGTCTTGATTTGCATTACAGATCACACAGTAGGTGGTGGCGTGATTCTGATGCAGGAGAATGATGTGCTGTTAACTGGAGACAAGTGGACTATAATATTAGATATTCCCGTCAGAAAATTGGAAGAATCAGTAAATAAATTTAAAGAACAATTGGAAATGGTAAAAGGTATACGTGCGGTAAATATTAGTAACCAAGGTATATTCGATGAGTTCGCCGTACTCAAGAAAGCAATTGACGAATTAGACGAGGAAGTTAAGGAATTATTGCTCATCTTACCTAAAGATAAAGTAAGGGAGAAAAGAGGACTTATTGATGTAGGAGGATCAATTTTGAAGTTTTTACTCGGAACTCTTTCTCAGGAGGATTATGTTCATATCCATGACGTAACAAGTCAGCTAACTAATAGGCAAGACAAATTGATACATATTGTAGAGAAACAATTGACTTACATGAAAGGTCTTAGTGAGAAGGTTGAGAGGAATACAGAGAATGTAGAAAGTCTTGCACAAAGTCTAGCCAAAATAGTAACACATTTAGAATTAATATCTGGGAGAATATATCGTGTTGCACTCAGCTTGGAAAAAGTGGTCCAATATAATAGTATGGTTAGAGAACTTGAATTAATGTTTCAAACATATAGGCAGGAGGTAATGAAAATTAAGACTTCGTTGGATATAATAGCTACAGGGAAATTACCCACAATATTGCTAACTCCTGGCAAGTTGTCTAATATATTAAAAGAAATAG
>PNEQ01022644.1:0-11937 GCA_003012365.1 Medauroidea extradentata
TGTCATCCCGCGCAATTTTTTGTAGTTTCCGATATTTACATGAATGTAGAAAACTCCAAAAAAGTGGTCATAACTTCGTTAAAAAAATTCTAAAAAATATTTTTTCATGGTCAGTCTACTTGAAATTTTTCTCTGATTCTTATGCCATGCAACAACAATCGAAAATAAAAAAAAAATCCGTCGCTCCATTGCCCTTAACGCCATCGATATTTTTGATCACTCGGCTACATTATCTACCTACATTCAGAATCCGAATAAGTGTTTACAATGAGTGAAATGTTTATCACTGAAATTCCTGTTAACAGTCTGCTATAACTGATAAACCTGTAGAATTAATTGAAAATCAGTTGATGTACAGGTGATATTCTTCGAGAATAAGCGGAAATCACGTTCATATCAGCACTGTTTCTCTAACTTCAGGTGCTCATTTTTGATTGAAACTACTGGGATTTCAAGAGGGTTCATTCCTCATTGTTTCAAGTTTAGAGTGTCTACCTCAAATGTCCCTAACGCTGCGTGGGCCAATGCCATATTGGTAAACGTTAAGCGTATAAGTTCGATTATTGGCTACAATAAACTCTAGATTAGGGCGTTTGCTGGAAGTAACCTGCTAGAGTTATCTGGGTTTACTCCGAGATGCCCGGTCACGAGAGATTAGCAAGGTCGTGCTCAACCCCAAACAAGTAATTAGCTCGGCTAACTTTCTGAATACAAGGAAACTCTACTCAGATAATTTTTTAACCGACCCGAGTTGAAATTCTGCTGTATGCGGGCTAACCGAGTAAATTTTCGTAAACACCTATTGGCTACTGAGCGCTGTAGGGGTTCCGCAGTATTGTTACCTCGTGCGGTTCAAGTTTCCTTCTTGTCTTTCAGTTTCTCTTCTGCATTATTGCATATTCTGTGATCTGACGCTGCCTTGAAAGTAATCTTAATTTTTTACGGGATTCATAATGAATTGCCTTATTGTCGTAAATAATTTACATTCGGTTTAAAATTAATGAAATAATTATATTATACTTTCAGTATTACTGTTATAGAATTTAAAACAGAATCTGATTCCAGATTTTACCAATCCCGGAAGTCCATCACGACTTTTCTTTTAATGTGACACAACCGAAAAAGCTATACATAATTCTAAAATTAAAGTCAAGCAAATTGATATCCATACCATGCTGTCAAATTACAACTATCATGTGTATGGAGAATGTAAATTACTTAGAAGAATTCGCACCAACCTCAGAACATAAAGAGCTTGCCGAATAAACTCAGTTATGGATTTCCTATCTTTAAAGATTAGTGCATTTTCGCGATTTCAGTGACGTGCTGAATAGACTACACTGTATAGTTCTTTCCCGATCATCCTCTGTCACAACGACCAGCCAGTTTATTTTCTATCAGGTAGGACAGTATTGGAACTACGTTTACTTGCAGATTCATTATTGGCTCAAAATTCTCCATTAAGAGTCTAATGAACAGTATTCGAAATGCAATTGGAGAAGAAAATATATGTGTAATTGTATTCTAGCTTCTCACAAACTGAATTCGCGAATTCTCCTCATACCCATGTCTCTTTACATACACTCCCAAATTTCATCCCTTTTTCCCTCTATGAATATTTCGAAAATTTCTGAACATTAGGATGTCCCTTTTAAATGCAGGTTAGTTAAGATAACGTGCTTTAAAGCACAATATGTAAGTTAACCAAAAATATTAAAACAGTTTTATGAACATTTAATTGTCGTCTGAGTTTAAACTGATGCTCAATTTTATAGCAAATCGTGTCGTAAGTTAAATTGCCAGTATCTTAGATTATAATGTCCCACATTAATATTTCCACAATATATTGTGACATCATAAATATCGCCATCCTAGTAAAGACATTAAAGCTATGTATTTTGAAGTATTGTATATTGTACGTGACACATACATGTTAATTTAGTAACTAAATTAAATTACTAAGTTTATTAGAAAATACGTACAAGTATGTCAAAAGGTTGGATATTTGCACGATAGGTTCTAAGAAATTAAGTTATAGCAGTCGCAGTCAGTAATAATGAATCACACACATAAAATACATACACAATAACAGTCATATTATACTTCTGTATTATTTACTTGGGACTATAAGAGAAACGTTTAACGTTTAGTTAAGTTTATTCAAATTCGTTTCAAAACCATTATGTCAGTAACTTTACCCTCGTTTTAATATACAAGTTTACTGGCTGTTTCAGAGAGTACTGCATCACACTAAACAGAGCAAATAATTTTTTTTACATGAAAGTATTGGTCCGTTAGTTGTAGAAAATAAAAAATTTTGTTTTTTAAGTTTGAACTTTGTAATTAACGAGAAACACGTTTCTAACATATGTCATACTACAGATTTCAACTATAAATTACGTTATTTTCATTCAAACGACGAAAGGGACTAGAAAAATATAACCTATACATTCGAAAATGTGGGAAAATTTGGAGCGAAAGAACAGACAAAAAACACGGCTTATCTGTTTACACCTAGCTGCAGCCATTTTTTTACTTGTGTTATTTAACTTCTATGTTGTTAGTTGCCAGTATCCAAATTCACATTACTACAGATAATTAGCCGTTGCCTGTCAAGAACATCACAAAACGTATTTCTCGTTGCAAACAAGACTGCCTGTATTGAACTCACTCTAACATGCTAAAGTTAAAGACATACAGGACCTTAATTGTTGTTAGGAATGGTCTATGATGTGTTAAGAGGGGAGAAGGAAGGGGTTTAACCTGTGAGAAACAAGACATTGAACACTTTCTAATGTTTTATTAACAACGTTACTTGGTATAAAAATATACAAACAAACAATTCAACACTTATGTGATTATAAATCATCAGTCATCTTGAAAAACATAACAGTCGTGAACCATCATCAGTTCAAACAATGTAACAAACAAGAAATAAATAATGTTGCTAAATCTATTTGGGGGTATGGAACTGGTTTACCAGCAAAATCTTAGGCTTTGCAAAGAAGATAAAACATTCAACGCTCGTATCTAGATAGCTTATAGGCCTATGTACAACACAGTTTTTTTTCACTAGTCCATTTGTACATGTGATGCGGAAGTGAACTTTCTTCTCACGGACTAAGAACACATTTGCTAGAATGACAGTAAAATGTTTTCGTTCTGGGCACAGATTTTTAATGTTGCAGTCTTCTTGCAAAAAGTTGTAAATGTACAGTATGACTCCACACTAAGTAATGGTGGCTCCGCGTTATATTTAAATTATTTAAAGAAAGATAATTATTGATCCTTTAGTACTTACTTACTTAAATTTTTTTCTTTTACCTAATGAGTCTGAAACCATGTAATCCCGATTTGGATATTAAAAATTACACGCACATTATTTATTTTAAGGTGTATCCAGTTGCTTTACTAAATTATAGTTTTTTTCTTTCGTTTTTAAATTTTTTCGTTGATGTAAAATTATTTCCACACCTTTAATAGGAATCCATGGAAGTAAACATCGCCTGATGGAGAATGAGATGTTCGGAAAGGCAAACGAGCATCATTTGCCAGCAGCTTGCAAACTTATAATGGGAATTAATTTATTGTTGGCTATGTAGACGAACTATTAGTTCCAGAAAGGAGAAAACTACCAACATAATATTCTGTTTTTTTTTATATATAATTTCAAGTTGGTGAGAAAGGGGAATGCATGAGAAATCGAAATCCTCAGATCTGTAGACTCCATAGCAAATCTGTAGCCATCAGTAGACTCCCAGAGAAGTGAACATTAGATTGTTTAATATCATGTAGAAGCTTTGATAACCAGGCAAATTCAATTGATTGTAAGCGACTTCAGATTATTGAATTTCACAATGCAACACGACGATGTCCCTGGCAGCGAGTGGCTATCCGACAGGAAACTCTTAAGTGAACTGCTCTCGGAGAGCGTCTGGCGCACTGCTAGTGGTATCCATGGTGATGTTCGTCGTGGTGCTCGTCATGGCCGCCCCCAAAGCCACCGCCCCCGCCGCCACCAAAGCCGCCCCCGATACCCGAGCCATGGCCCGAGGAGCCGCCATACGAGTAGCCACCACCCCCACTGCTGCTGAAGCCGCCACCGCCACCATAGCCGCCGCCTCCGCTGCTGCTGAAGCCGCCACCTCCATAACCGCCGCCACCGCCATAGCCGCCGCCTCCACTGCTGCTGAAGCCACCGCCGCCGCCGCCGCCGAAGTCACCGCCGCCATAACTCGAGTGTCCGTCGTCGTGATGGCCGACCTCCTTGTGGAATATGATCTTCTTGGAGTGGTGTACATCATTGATGATCTCCGGTATGTGTACCCTGATGTGGACGCTGCAGCAAACAACCATCGTCATTGTACAACTGACGTTCAACTACTTGTATGCAGTCACAATGCAATACCACATAAGAAATAGTATCACTTTTAATGAAAAAAAAAAAAAAAAACCTTTTTCATACCATACATTTGTATTCAAAGGAAATAATATGTTTTTCTATAGAACCATTATGTTTTACGATTTTGTGTGTGTTTTTGTTTTTAAATGTTTCTAGGTATTATTTTAATACTATTAAAATTGTGACAAATATTCACATTATTGTCTTATAAATTCAATTATTACACTTGTCAATCTCATGTATAATACTAAGCAAGCTGACATAATTAGCTAAGTACCCTATCATCGTACTTTCCAAAAATCATTCTAAACTTCGTATTATGTAAAAACTAATAAAACATACATAGTGGTTAGTGAAACAAGGTGTTAACTACAAGGGTACAATTATGTTGCAGTCTGATTCAACTACTAGTATGCAACTGGGTTGCAGTACCACTGTCAAAATATGGTGCAGTTTCACTCATACAAATACGACGAGCGCCACATTTCAACAAGGATGTTACTGTTATTATAAAGATGTATTTCCAGCAAGCCACAATAAATTTATAAATACACTTTCTGGCTTAATTCAGAGGTCTAAAATTTTTTTAAATAATAATTTATTGTAAAATGAAACATTTAAAACTTTTCACAAGCAGGACACCAACAAAAAAAAGCGATGGCAACCTTTCTTTCTTTATCTTAACTCTTATAATATGTTATTTTACAATATTATACTGATTTTAAGGAAAGAAAACAGTCAACACTTAATATTGGCTCATAGTTTGAAAACTTTCAGGGATTTAGATTTTATGTTAAATTGTGTACTCCAACTTACTGTTCTTTGCCGCCAAAGGTAGCTTCCGTCACTGCCACAGCTAGCGCCAAAATCAACACAACCTGAAAAATAAAAGTATAGCACAGTTTTAACTTTCGTATAGCATGTCGAGATTTACATTAAACAAGTAAATGATTGACCAGCACAGACCGTAACACTCGTATCAGTTTAATAATGGAGCAACAATTAATTTGGCATGAAGTGAAATGTAATGTATCAATTAAATGCAAATATTTTAAGTTTTTAAAAAGTGGCCAGTGAAAAAGTTGCATCTGCTGAACTTATAGCATTTACTAACAAGTAATGCATGCTTTGGTAACCACTAAATAGTCCAACCAAAAAATCTTCAAGAAACATTTAGAAGTAAACATATATCATGTTACCTAACGTAGTTAGCAGAAATTAACGTCTCTGAAAATAATAGCTTAACACCTGGAAATTTTGCGAATTAATTTGAGGAAATGCTAGATTCTGAGCTCCTGTATATCTGAGGTACAGCTATGAATAGATAACTACTTATTACTCTTGCACTTTAGTAATCTGAACCAATTGTAAACTTGCAACTGGCCAGTCACTGGAGCAGCAGTTAATTAAAAAGTAGTTCAGGACATACTGTACACAGGATTTTGAAGTCCAACATCATCACCTGTGTTCAATACCTAGTTTTTAAGGTGATTCACTACCTGCGCTTGAAATTGGTCGCAAAGAGTTATGACTATTACCTACTTTGACATAAATTACATGACCGTAATCGAATTTGAACATTTGTGAAACGGACAGTACCTAATATTTGGGTAATACAGTACGCTTATTAGAAATGTGTATTTTGGGACTCTTCAATTGTGTTTAAATTTTTAGTTATGGCTATAACTGAAAAAATCTCAGTAGGAGTCTAAAGACACAAAGATAAACGTGTATTTGACTTTAAGTCATACTTTCCACACAAAAAATTATTGGGTCACATCTTCAAGTCCAGTATATAAAAGGTACTGAACGCCGGTTATGTAGCTGGCGCTTAGAGGCGACACTACAATATACACTTCGATCAGCAGCACCCCTAGCTTTACATTAAGTATGTGCTTCATACATATAAAATACAGTTACCTAAAGATGTCCATTTAGAACTTACCAAATGACTCAACTCAAAAGAACATTTATGACGTGGGCAGTTCAACAGTTTTTATGCAGGTTGCACTCAATTTTTGTTAGCATATTAACTTGATCGAATTGTAAGGTTTTGCATCATTAGATGCAATTACATTTTTACTCCTCTACTGTGGCAAAGAGTGTTTCAAAATTATAAACTGACGTGTGTGTTGCTTGCGATTACTTAAGTCTATCAACATACATATTATTTTAAATAAGCAGAACCACCAACAGTGACCAGCTCATATCGAACTGTCTTTGTAGAAAGGAAATCCTGAGAAAAAAATGTTCTTCAATAAATGAGAAGATATTTCCTGAAGAGACGTCCCTCGATGGAAGGACCTTGAAGAGTGGCAGTACACTCTCACTGAGATGAAAATATAAGTCCACGATTGAGAAATGGGTCAAATTAAATGGCTGAGAAAAAAGAACTCATAAGTGATCCATTAATAAGCATATGTTTTACCCGGAACCGTCTTTACTGCAAAGATACGGATGTGCTGCACACTAAGCAACCAAGACTTTACTACCACAATCACCATCGCCTCCATCATCGTCATCATCATTTTGATAATCAAAATCATTATCAACATCATCAACAATGACATCACCTGACCAGGAGGCTACTATTGTAATTTGTATCTCTTATATGACTGCACAGAGGGAGTTGCTAGAGTGAAGAAAGTTCTTTGGGACAGCTGAGGCGTAATGCGCATTCGTAATTGGTTCCTTCGTTTGCTAAGATATTTGAAGAGTCAGCCGGAAATGCATTGTAACGAACTCACGGAATGTAGTTTTGAAATATTTACACGAGTATTTTAAATTTTCAAACAGGCCGTAACAGTTTTTTTAGCGTTTCTGAGGAACTTTAAATTACAAAAGTGATGATTTGTTTTAAAATTTCTCGCTTACTTTGGCTAACGAATGTTTACGTAGATTTAAGTTGCGACGTGTGCAGTTCACAGAAGCAACAACATTTATTAATGCTGACTATAACATTGTTCTGTAAATAATAAAGTTATATTTTGCCACTGATGCGTAGAAAATGTCTTTTTAGTGAAAATACATGGAATTGTTTGGTTTCTTATGCAACAGAAGTCACGGTCAATTGCTGTAGGTACCAAACGAGTGGGAAATATAATTTGTTGGTCGTTGTCACGCCTTAGTTGTCAGTTTGGTTGTTGATTGCTGCCAGATGTATGTAACGAAAATGAATCAGTTTTGGGAGTGAGAGTTTTTATAATTTCTAGTGCAGATTTTGTATATACATTATAAATTTTGTCTACATGACCAGTTCTTCTATGGTGGTAGTGAAAGGTTTTAATTTCTGATGTTATTGTAAATCATTTCCTCTACTGATATAATAAAGTTTTTGTTTTTTAGTATTAATGTGGTAGTAAACCACACCCCTTCTCTCACACGGGGTAAAGACCTTCGTACTAGAATCCACTGTTCTGTGTAGACCCTATATTCAAGCCTCGGCCATTTTGTCTATTAGCTGTTACTCAGTGCAACAACAGACAGTGAAAGAATAGAAGAGCTTAAGTTAGCATAGGACAGTGGATTTCAACATGCAGGTCACTGAAGTCCCTACATATGGAGTATAGAATAGCAGAAATGATAGCGGGTTAATTTTTTAATGGACGTGCTCATTCGCTGATTGGCTACGCGCAGCTCTGTAGTTCAGCTGTGTGACTGGTGCAAAGAAACATTAATTGCGAGTGAACAGTGTTACCAACACAGAAATCTCAGCTTTCTGTGGGCCGTTAGTAAACGATGCTCTGTCAACAAGACATCTGCAATCTTTTTGTTATTTGTGTAACATGGAGTAGTGTTCATATTCTTGGCACGTGGGTTGGCAAACGACAGTCACACAGCCAAAACTAAAAATCCAAGAGCAGACAAGTGCCTACGAACTACTTTATTAATATCAAGTACTGTCGAAACATTGTAAATAATAATAAACTCTTCTAATCGTCTAAAGCGTAACATGGCTGTAAATAAAAATATAAATTGCAAGTTAATATTAACACTAAACTTAAATCTGGGTAACAATGCAAGACGAATAATGTTGTTAAATTTATTTCATTGTTAGTTATACGTTTAAATATACGAAACACTGATAAATGTTTGACAGCAACAATGTTACTAGCTTGTTGGTGCGAGTAGGACATTTCCTTTCTGTGAGCGGACTTAGGTACCCAAATTTCGTTTCTGCATATTTGTCTGCTCTGTGCCGAAATGCAGCCACGTACTGTAGGGGACATCTGCATCATGCAAACCCCTCATCTCAGCAACTTGAACGGAATCAACAAACCTTGCTGACGATACCTGAAGTACCATTCTTTGAGTAGTTTAACAACTGTGGTTTTAAAAATATCGCATTATTAAGGCGGCCGCCTGCCTTGCAAACAGCGTTGCAGCGTGTTAGAAAAACTATTTTTTTCCTATGACACTCCTAGACGTGTTACTAACGTGTGCAACTACGAAAAAAAAAAAAAAAAAAAAAAAAAAAAAAAAAAAAAAAAAAAAAAAAAAAAAAAAAAAAAAAAAAAAAAAAAAAAAAAAAAAAAAAAACGAACAATTCAAACGATGTCGGAATGGTAGTTTCAAAACATCACGTTAATTAAAAAGATAATTTTGAAACCTTTAAAAATTGCCAAAAACCTCTTTTTTCAGTCTGTTATATATAAAACAGTACTCACGGGATTCGTGTGAAACTAGGATAGAAACACGTACTGGGCTTTGCTTAAAATTTTCCACCAATAAAAAACTGGGTTACTACTAAAAGTGTCAGTCAGGCGAGTGTTCTACGATACCAATGCACGACGTTTCACTATCTTACGCTAGAGACGATACCATACCACATAGGACGAGCTTGTAACATTGCCCTTGGCGCCGTGCATCACTCGTCCAACATACGACCACCAGGCGGGCGCCTTAAATATGTTATGTACATCAAGCAGGGGAGAAGCTATATATATAAAAAAAGGGGGGGGGCAACAAAATTGTCAAATTCCTTATAATCCTCGCATTTATGTGAAAATGTTTTGTGAATTATTTTAAAAATTCAAATAAAATTTTATTTGAAACGTTAAAATTGGTGATTTTATTTTATTTATGTTTTAATATTTCCCAAAAAAAAAAAAATTACTGTATATATTACACCTTCTTGTCGTGCAAACCTAAAAATATACACCTACATCTGCAAAATGGTAAGCTGAACATTCTCTCCTTCCAAACCGTAAATTTACATAAGTACAATTCAAATTAAATTAGGAGTGCATACGTTTTAAAATTAAATATAGAAAAAGTTAAATTTTTAATAGACTCGTCTGGTCTATCTTGGTAAAAAATCAAAGTGAAAAAAAAAATTGTGTTTTTTTAACTTTGCGGTAATGTTACAGCAACGAATAATCCTTCTGGGGTATTTTTTTGTAAACAAGTAACTCAATTAAGGGTTGTGCCTACTAAGCAGTGGGGAATGAACGATAAAATCAATTATTTGTCAAATTAAATAATTTCAAGGCCAGGCTCTCCAGTTTCTACCATTTTCACGATAGTTATTGGTTAAGCCTAGATGACTGTAAATATAAAAAATCATTTTGGCAGTTCGGTTTGGAATGGTTATCGTCACGGCAGGTTTTTTCAAGACAGTAAATATTTGTTTTTAGCTGAAAAATTATACAACTAACGAAATTATTGTTGGCTAACCTTTAAGTCGAAACTGTATAATTTATAAAACGAAACTTCTGAAACACAGTATTCTTCCAAGAATTTCACTTAGAATACTTTTTTTTTTCCGGAAAAGAGATTTTTCAAATTGTTCCGTTGAGAAATAAGAAATATTAAGTAAGGTACCCCTTTTAATCTCCGTGCATGCAAGATTGGTATGCAAGGCTCGTAACATACCTAGCTAGCTAGACAGCGCTTGCGTGACCGATGGAATACTAAGGGGCTGCTAACCGGCGTATGTAAAGAATATATATGTGCAAAATTTGTATTATTTTCTGACAGCAGACTAGACAGCATGCAAGCTACGCTCTTGCGATGTCTCCCGTTGGTCCACAGTGTTGTTGCTTGCCGCATAGATCTCTTCTGACCAATCACTCAAAGACACACGGTAGAGTGACCAATCTCCTGCAAAACATTTACACACGTAACTGATACCACGTAGAGGCTCGTGGCCAACGAACTCACAGATTGTGCTGAGGCACATACAGAGCGGTGGAGTCTAGTAATACAACAAATAATATGGCGAATTACGAATATCTATAGCAATGCAGTATCACCTCTACACACAAGCCAGTCATTTAGTGCGCAGTGCTTCACTTTGAATAATTTTCGCATTGGATTTTAAGTAGTTACCATAACACTTTATTCTTGGAATGTATGGTTTAAGATCTACCATCGATTTTTTATGTTTCGGTTTCTCGATTTCGGTTGGCATTTTCCCAGGTACAGCTGTCTGAAAAAAAAAAAACCGTTCTTTGATATTTTAAGAGGTCCAATAATCATATTTCTAATAAGCGTGGCGAATTTCTAAACTTATAGAAACGTTGTTAGAAGTGTGTTTGTTTGCTTAGATATCCAAATATATTTACAAACGAAATGCACGCACAGAAAAAATATTCGTAACTTACCACAAATCATTAATGTTCTCTCCTCGAATTACAAAGCTTATATTAGCGTACTCGTTAGGTAAGAATGAGTAAAGACAGGAAAAATTCGCTGGTTCACTGACCTTAGGCCAGCCTCCAACAATATATGTATTCAAGCAGACAACAACTGCTCATTGGCTGGTCACCCATACAGTGATACTACACGATTGGTCCTAGGTTTAGTTTTTTCTTTATTATTGGGCCTGTGTCCTCCAGGAGGTGTTAAGGGTGTTCAAGTGCAATAAATTCATAATTTTGTATTTTATGGAATATTGTTAGTTTTGTAGAAAATACACGTGAGCACATTTAACTGTTACGAAACAATTTAAGCTCTCTAATAATTTTCTCATAACGGGGTGTCAAAGTCAGAATTTGCTTGTTACGCTCCCAATGCAAATAGTGAAAACCAACTGACCTACTTAAACAAAATAATTCACCGTGAACTTACATCCAATGAGCTATGCAATAAAACATTTGAAACCCACAACGTAATATTTTGAATTTTAAAAAAATCGCAAAAGTACAAAAGAGTTGTGTATTCATAATTTTTTTTAAATAGAAAAACATGTCGCGGGATTTATTAAAATGTTTTATCACGTAGCCTATAGTATGTTATTTCACTGTGAATTATTTCACTTGCGTAAGTCAGTTGGTTTTCACTATTTACATGGCAGCAGAACATGCAAATTTTGATTTTTATTCACCGTTATGAGAAAACTATGAGACCTAGAATTGTTTCGTACGAGTAAAATGTACTCACAAGTATCATCTACAAAACTGACAATATTGCATATAAATATAAAATTATCAGTTTACCGCACTTGAACACCCTTAGGTAAGTCAAGGGCCAATTATGAATAGGAAACAAACATACGGTTGTGATCTTTGAACGATTCTTGCAATGGGTTGGTA
>PNEQ01022644.1:12037-42346 GCA_003012365.1 Medauroidea extradentata
TTGTTTGTTATTTGTTCCACTTTGTGGTTACGACTATGTCCCTCTCTAGGACTGTATGTATGTTATTTGTTTGTTGACAACAGCTAACGCTCGACGTTTCTTTGTTGGTTTGTTTTTTCGTTTTATTGTGGATGTTTTCTGCAAGACGGCAACATTCGCAAGCAATGGCGTATGTCCATGATATCGGTTCTATACATAAACATACGGTTGTTTGAATTACAGCTCTTGTCCAAAAAGAGACGCGAATTTTTTCAGGTCTCTAGGAATGAGAAAACTAGAAATGAAGGGGAAATGTGAAAGGCCTATCGCAATGTGGGGAACCGGTACAGGCTTGGTCAAGGTCGGTTTGCCATCTCTACAGTATCACGCTCACACACACGCACTCACACACACACACACTCTCTCTCTCTCTTTATCTCTCTCTTCATTACTTTCCCTCTCTCATGAATGTCGACCTGAGCTGACAAGAATACTTAATTCTACCTGTCGGCATTGCAATTGCTCAACCCCTTTTCATCACATACGCATCAAGAAAGAGAGCGTGAGAATCAATGTTTTTTTAAAACGCATTTTAGAGAAGTCTAAAAAAATGACCATACGGGTGATACTAACACACAGGCTCTACAATGTAAGGGATACGAAATCTTGGAAAGGAAAAATGGGGGGGGGGGGGGTCAGGCGGAATATCCCTGATTCGCATACCCAAAATCCGGGCTCTGAACCTGCCGAGAGTCTAGCCCGGTACGCCTTGGTAGGAGACTGGGAGGTCCTGGCCTTCTGGTAATACAATGGCATCTAAGGTTTGCAGCAAGTTCGCCGTTAAAGTAAAAATAAATAGTAAAAATATAGGCTAATATGTGAAGGTTACCTAGGGCAGGGTGTCACTCCCCGAGAGATGACTTCTGACTGGTAGCCCATATGGGTCTGCCGGAAATTGATGGATGACAAGGGTTGAGGCCCTGCGTTGGAGAATCGACGGAAGCACACCGAGAAAACCCTCCAGCCAAAGCCAGTGTCCGCCATGTTTCCCACGCCGGGGATCGAACCCGGATCGCCCTGGTATTAGGCGACTTTTCTAGCCACTGAAGGTAAACAATTGTGAGGTAACTCACCACAGCCCTGCGCGCCATGTTTCCCGCCTGTGTCGTGGCCTCGGGGTAGCTGAGAGGTTCTCTCCTAGGAGTCTTGTGTCTTCTCAGAGAGAGAGTCTGATCTTATATACACCTCGCGAGAGCAAGACGTCTCCAGGCGAGAGATCGTGGGCGGGGTGTGCCGTCTGATGCTGGGAAGTTTCCGTCCTGGAGGGGGAACAGGGAGAGAAAAGACTCCGTGAAGCTCTCACGCAGTTGCGAGCAACAACTGACCATGTCCTGCCTTATACGCAGTGTGTAACAAGGGACACCTGATTTCCGCCAAAAGATTTTGCACCAACTTGTTTCAAATGTGCACATCTGTAACTCTTAATCATGACCAATGATTGGATGCTTATGAGACTCAGCGTTTTGGAGTTCTTTTCACAAATCACGAACGAGTGATGCCTCAGTAACCTTGTTCTGATTGGCACAGTCAAATGTGAGACATTTCCACACAAATGCAAATTGCCAATAATCATGAAGTTGAGCTGAAGACGTGTACATACTGCACTTGAAACAAACTAGTACAAAAATCTTTTGGCGAAAATCAGGCGTCCTTAGTATTAACCGAAGAGTACACGTTTACCCCCAACACATTTAAACGTGAGGGTAAACACGCTTAGGATAAACGACTTTAGGGTAGTTACCAATTCAAGAAAAAAATTAAAGGAAAACGCCAGAGTTGATGACGAAAGTTTAGGTCAAAAAGCTTTGGGGTAAACAACCATTGGGTAAACGATCTTACATTAAATGCCTATGTGAGAACAATATTTTAGATAAACTCTTTTAAGGGAGTGCCTGTAGGGCAAGTGTCTTAAGGAAAATGCATTTTGGATAAACACCGACTATGGCGAACGATGTTTGTGGTAAACGGCTTTTAATTTCTTTATTGGGAAAAATCATGTAAGGCAAACGGCTTTAGGGTAATCAACGTGTTCTCTAGCCAACTACTTCCGAAACTTTTGTTGAAATTGTTATCCTTCAGCGCACTGCGAATACTTAAGACATTTTGTAAAACTTACAGAGTTATCTGCATTAATCCTCAGATAACAAAATGTTTGTCATAAACGGCACATAATTGTAGAACTGTTCCTTTTATTTATGTTAGCACGTCCCTGTTTATGGTAACGGAAGGACTGTTCCAGGTTAGGATGAGACAATCGTTCGGCCTTCTTCTCGGAAATTTCAGTTAGGGAGTTCATTCAAAGCGTCGCTCCATTTTGAAGAGTGCCTAGGTGTTTTATAAAAATTTTGGGGACCGTAATGTCTAAATCCAACCCATTCTCCATTTGCTTTGTTTCACGTCTGTTGAAAATATGCCTGCCTTGCTCATCTATGCAAGCAGCACATGTGCGGACAGAACATAACTTTTGCGATGTGATGCGGCAGATATTCTTGGATGTATTCTAAAGTCTGAAATATAGCTTCATTTAAAAATACCAAGTGTAATGCAACATTTACTCATTTGCAAAAGGGGGGCGAATGGTCAGACCATTCGCCTCTCACCCAGGCGATTCGGATTCGATTCCCAGCGGGGTCGGTCCCCGGATTTTCGCATGTGGGAATCGTGCCGGACGATGCCGCTGGTCGGCGGGCTTTCTCGGTGATCTCCCGTTTCCCCCTCCCTTTCATTCCGACGCTGCTCCATTCTTACCTCATGTCACTCTCCACCAGCGCTAAAGACCTCGATGTTAAGCGCTGACGAATAATCTCTCACTCATTTGCATGGGAAGTTAATTTTCCCCTTAACAATAATGTAAAACTTCCGCTCTGTACAGTAAACGTAACATACACGATGCTGTTTATTAACAAAATTTTACAGACTCACTTCCTTGTCTGTTTCGTTAACAATGAGCTAGGGTGACAATGAGCTAAATACTCGAGAGACTTTAATATAATTCAAAACAGGTCGACAATATGCAACTTTCTCGTCAGTATGTTTGTTTGTTCGGTAAAAATTTTGCACTCGATTCCGGTGAACTAGAGACTTGAAACTTAAATCGTAGCTCTGAATTGGATGGTGCAATATAAGAGGGAAAATATAAAAAAAGCTACTTAAAACGTAGAAAAAAAAAACAGTTTATTGACATACCACGTTTTTAAAACATAGGCTATGAATGTAATATTTGACACAACCAAGAATAAAAAGCATAAAATAAAACGGACTGCAAATTACTTTGTAATTTCTCCTATTAATATACTTGTAAGATTTAAAACGAAAAATAAAAAAATAAAGTAGAGCGCATGAAATTGAGAGTAGATAGTATCTGTCGTTGCGACAGATCACACAACAGTTCATATTATTGGCAGTGCAAGAGAAAAGTGTTTGGAGATAACATAATTAAAAATGCTTTTACATTATGAAACAAACCTATATTATAAACTTTATAACAAATATACCTGTTACAAACCAGGCAAGTGTTTTCTGACCTGCGCCATTGCTGCAATGGCGTATGTCAAAAACACTTATTTGGCTTGTAACTTGCCCCCATTGCAAGACTCGTTTAAAAATAACAAATATTCTGTTGGCTAAACAGGTAATGACAACAAGGAACCAGAAATTTTCTCGAAAAGATTTTTGCAACAGATTGTTCCAAAGCCTTACGTTCACGTCAGCAGCTACACGATCAGTGATTGGATATGTTTAGCTAAGTCTCTTTGGAATTCTACCCGAAAATCACAAAAGTCTTTGAGTTATGAACATCCAATCACTATCGTGAAACATAACTGTAGATGTGCACAAAAAACACCGAAACAAGTTAGCGCAAAATTCTTTTCACAAGATATCAGTGTCTCAAACTGTGGAGTTTGAAATGTTCATACGATGACATGTTGCGACGTATGAAGCCACGGATATAGGCCGTTTTTGGCGGATGGTGCGTCCGCTGTATTAATACTCAAACCATTGGTTAATGCAGCAGTGTTACATTCACATTTGTAATGCAGACTTTCTTTCTCTAAGCAACGTAGACAACGCATCTTGGTGTTATGACTAGATGTGCCTCATGCCTGAAGAAGGGAATAGATTGCAATACTCGAAATGTTGCATTTTTTCGTTGAATGTACCTTGTGTCGTGTTGTCTTATGTCATTTGTTTGTTGTCCACTGTCACTGTTGTTTATTCCTAATTCCATCTTTTTCGTATTGGGAATCTGGTATTTTGTGTCTGGGTATTGTCGAAAGCTGACTGAACTCTGTCTTTAGAATTGTTGCTGTTAAATATAAAAACCTGACTGAATTCCTCTGGGACTGCTTTTTTCTGTTTTTGCTTCTGTATTTTATCATTCAACCCAAGTTTGGTCGACAAAACATTAGCAATGGCGTATATACACAAACAAATTCATTCTTATTGTAAGCTCCCATTGCAACAAACATTAAAAAATATCAACGTATACATAGACGAACACAGTACATTTGTCAGTCGATGAATCATTCAAATTTATCGCTAGAGAGAGGAAAAATTTGCGGGCCGGTAGTCTAGATATTTATAATCAAAATGCATGTATACACAGTACTTTGACTCTTAGGTCTACGGCAGGCACAATTTTTTTCGGTTACTAATTATATTTCCAATCCTCATTAGAAGAACGGCTTAACTCCACGGCTTCATTAGCACAGCTACCCCCTGGGTACCACGCACAAGCTGAAGTGGTTTTGTAGAACCCCAACGACCACAGACAGGTGGATTGTTCGATCGTCAAACATGCACGGACAAACATGTCAGATTTCTTGTCCGCTCTTCTGCAATACGCGATTATCTCTTAGTGTCAATGAGCTGCAGGCTGGACTTCACCGTATCATGTATTAACCCAGTCAGTAGGCAGCTCTACCTAACCTAGAAATGACGCTATTCGGTCCTCGTCGTTTACTTAAAGGTTATTTATCGGCTCAGAGTTGAATCTCTTATTAAATGTGGTCCGATGGAAATCGTTGAAGGCATGTGCATGTGTCTGGAAAGTAGCTTGTTCTAAACTGAAATATTGCCTACAACTAGGCACCTGGACATTTCGCTTCTTTGTTCTCGCCAGTAGCTAGTATTCCAGCAACTGCAAGTTCGTGTCACGTTCGCAATTGACCTTTGACTTGTTTGACACCTTCTGGAAGTCGCTGAGTTAATGATAACAACATAACTAAACGTGGCCCAGCTCTCTGCTTGAATTCACAGATAATCTTGGAGACTAGCCTACATGTTAGTGTACCCGCGGCTTTGTCAGGTCTCTATCTGTTAGCAATCTGTTGACTGTGTATAAGATCACGAAGAGGGCAATCTGCTACAATGCCGTCATTTGAAGCGCAATGTAAGAAAACTGTGAGCAAATATACCTTATGACAACAAGTAGTGTTTGCCAGATGCCTATAGACAATTATTTACGGAGATAGTGACTACACTGTAAAAAAAAATTTGGTAAATTTACTCTACATGTAATGGAAGCTAATTACCTCTACAAGTGAGGGAAAATTACTCAACACGTGTCAAGGAAAGTTACTCAACTGGTAATGTAATTTTTCATTACATATTGGCGTAAGCCCTCTAGGACAATTTGACATAACGCGCAAGCGAAACTTCTGAGTGGTTTGTGTGGCGAATATAATACCTTGCGGAAATTTCCACACATATTCGGACATCAGATTTCCCTCTCAAGGTTGGGGAATATTACCATACATATGATGAGTAATATTACTCACTTTTTTTACAGTGTAGGTTTCAATGTAGTGTCCACATAGTTGGTTATTTCTTCGTCGTTTGTGTATTGGGCAAGTGAGAAGTCTGGTGCACTAATGCTGAACTATTATCGATTTTTATTAAAAAAACGAAGCCGGTCAAATAATTATGTTTAGGAGGTTATTTTTGAAAAAGATTAGCAGATAATACTTAACTAAATATAGCGAAAGGTGGTAACGGGATTGCAATGGTTAGAATCTGTCTCGACGGCTCAGTGATTTCAGAAAGAGCGTTAATCAGTAGTTAGGTTAATTCACATCGAAGGGAGAAAAGTGTTGTAGAACTAGGGGAAGAGGTAAAAATAAAAAATTATGTCTGTACCTGCTATAAGCACTAAAATTTGTGACGAAGCTGTGCTACAAAAGAGAAATAATTATCAATTGACCATGTTTGAAAAAACTGACATCTTTCCTTTTGTTTTTTTTATTGATATCGCTCTATTAGGTGTGTAATTAATAAATTACCATTACTGGAAACATATCTGTGGTAGTTACTACTAAGTTTTACTCTTAAGTTCGCAAAGAAAACTTTCAACCATTAATTTAAAACCCTCTCTTACTGTCATAACTATAGAAATAAGAAAATTTCGCTAGTTCCGTTTAGGACATGATGGAATCCAAACGCACGTACATTTCTACAACAATTATCGGAGTTATGTAGACACGCCATGGAGAACTAGAGCCAATGACAATCCTGCAAGTAAACATGAATCTAGTCTCGTCCTACCTGGTCTGAGGTGTAACCGTCTGCTCACATTAACAGCCAATGTACAGACAGATGATACTAGAGAATGCATAATACAGTGGCGTCTAGATTTCACGTCGATGAACCCTCGACAAAATGTCGCTAGTTGTAATTAAAGGCCTGCAAATTCCGCAGGAGACAGGACTCCAAGTTACTCTTGCTCGTGTGACTTCTGCTCTTGTTGGCTACACTCTAAAAAATAGTTTGTAAATTTACCAGACGTGCGTATATGAGCGCTAAGAAAGTAGGTATGATAGAATTGTTTCAGGCATCCATGGTAGCATTCCTAACCCTTTTTATAAAATAGTCAAATGCATACTAAAGTTACCAGGCTTGTATTGTAACAACTGTAAAGGTTTGCATATTTACAAGACGGAAATATGGTAACTGTCCCATACTGCGTCTGGGATAATAACTTCCTATACATTCCAGGAAGTTTTTTTTACAGTGTAGCTGATAGAGCGTTGTAAATAAAGGAAACAAAAGGAAAGACTTGAGGTTTTTCAAACATGTTTAATTGATAATTATTTCTCTTTGTAGCACAGCTTTGTCACACATTTGTATGCCTATTACAGGTACAGACATTAAAACACATTTGTTTATTTTTATCTCTTCCCATAGTTTCACTGTAAAAAAAAACTTCCTTAAATGTTTAGGATGTAATTAACGTAAACGCAGTATAGGACAGTTTCTATACTTCCGCCTTGTAAATATGCAAACTTTTACACTTGTTACAATACAAGTCTGGTAACTTCAGTATACATTTGAGTGTTTTATAAAAAAAAAGTTTAGGAGGCTAACATGGATATCTGGGAAACAGTTATACCCTACCTACTTCCTTAGCGCTCCTATACGCACGTGTGGCAAATTTACAAACTATTTTTTTTAGAGTGATACAACCTTTTTCTCCTTTCGATGTGCATTTACCTACTGATTTACGCTCTTTTTGAAATCACTGAGCCTTTGAGGCATATTCTTACCTACATACAATCCCTGTTATTTAATTTCGCTTTTTATTAGTTAAGTATCAATTGCTAACTTTGTTCGAAAATAGCCTCACAAATATAATTATCATTTGGTCGGTATTATTTTTCTGAATATTAATCCACAAACGTTCAGCATTGTTGCATAAGACTTCTTACTGTATATTAGTAAGTGGACATTTTCAGCCAATTATATTCCAACTGTAAAATACTCTCTACCCTGAAAATACGAACATATGACGGTGCGGAGCCTACAACGTCGTGTTCGGGTCAGCACAGGTCGCCAAATAATAACACGAAATTTGAAGATATTTAGTTATAATCTTCTTTCTTGTACCAGTTTTAGCTACAAAATGTAATACGCCCATCTGGCGTCTGTTACTAGACGAGAATTTCATGGCTCGCCCCGGAGAATACTTCGAGCCAATATTAAGAAAATTGAAAGGTTAACCAATGTCCTGTAAAGAAATGACACGGGTAAACTTCATCGTCGAACAACGAAAAGCAAATACACGGAGACTTGATGAATTCGCGTTTTGCTGTGGTCACAAACTTTAGTTCAAACAACTGCAAATTCGCGCCTATTTCGTAGTCGACCATTGGCTTATTTGATGCCTCCTGGAGGTAGCTGAACTAATGTTGTCATGCGTCTATAATTATATTACCGAGGAACTGGCACGTTGCTTGTTTGTTGCAAGAAACCACCCCGGTGCAAGTACAGTGGGCACGGAAATTACACACAACAGCAACACTTGGATTCATAAATTAAACTATTTTTGACTGGTGTGCTTGATTAAGAAGGAGGAAGGGGGAAGGGGCAGTTCTTCAACAATTTTAATTATCTTGTTATTTTTTGTGCTTGTACGAGATATGGTTTTCTTTTAGACACACATAGTGGCTATCTATAACAGCAAAAGAATTTCTTTACTCTCGTAGTTTTGCAGTTGTATGTCAAAGTCGAAATTTCCATAAAACTGTTTTGTACTAGAAAGGAAAACCAACTGACTTACCGAAACTAAATAATTCACACCGTAGGACAGTATAACGGGATCTGTCAAGAAATTAAAATGTTTGTACTTTTGTAATATTTGCCAATATTCTAAATAAATTAATGCTTTTATGCATATCCATACGTAGCCGGTCACATCGTTCTTCAGTGTGAATTTTTTCAATTTGGTAAGTCAACTGCTTTTCCTTTTTGGTACAAAATCGTTTTACGCTAAGTAGGACTTAAACATGTTACTGCGAAAGTAAAAAAAAAAAAAAAAAAAACTTTTATTTACTGTTAAAAAATGCCCTAAACATATTTTTAAAAAATAACAATATTACTGTGTATAATAATAATAACAGTAATAAAAACAACGAAAATTTGATAACCCCACCCCTTAAGAGTTAACTAGTGACAGAGTAGATGGTGAAAAGTACGTGTAGGACGGCAAATGGAAACCCGCTCATTTCTGCCGCAGCTCGTAGACACAAAAATAACTATAGGTGCAAATACGATGTTACAGTGAGTTCGGCGGAACATGCGCCGAAGCGCCCTGGTGACTGAGAATAAAGAACAAACTGCCAGGGCGAAGTGCGGCACGCGAAGAAAGCAGTTTTACAACTATTACTTGTCCATGGTCACGCAGTACGTGTGTTTACATACAGCCCGCAGAGCGCAGAACAGCTAGCTGGGTAGAAGCGGAACGAGCTGGTCACGTACCTTTGCTAGCTGCGTGAGTTGAAGCAAGTGGCAACTGCACAAAAATATTTGATATCGTCATTACTAACACAATAATTTGTAGTAGCCACAAAACATTTTCCCCGCATTCGGAATTTCTCCGGGAGGATAGTGTGACGAAGATCCGGGGAAGGCTGTCGCCTGGAGGGATGTCTTATATGAACAATGGCTGCGATGGGCTAGCGGAGTCCCTTGGGGCTCTGTGGATTACCAGCAACAAGAATTACTGGCCGATATTTAAAGACCATTCCTGATTCCCTAGCAAGTGGAGAATCTATTGGCAGAATGCATTTCCCAAACTGGGGCGTATGATGAGTATTGACGATTTCTGAGAAGGGGATCTTGATCCTTTTCCTCGGGCGAAAACTTAGATGCATGAAACTTTGCAGGATCTTCTGGGATCAGTCATGAAAGCATCAGTCTTGTGATGTACAGAACGTTGGTCGAACTTTAAGGACGCAGTGACTATCGCTTATGCTTAGAACTAGAAATATATCTAGAGGAAGGGCGTGAATGGTATGCCGCATCTTATGAATCCTCTCTCACGCCCTGGTAGATAGGCAAGTCCTCATGACTGTACAACAATGTTGGCTTTGCTCGGTGTGTGACCGGATAGGTTTGAGCTCCATGAGAAAGATGCTGATCTGCTGCGCTTAGTAAGAAGACTCGGTGTGAAACGCCTGTAGAAAATACAGCTGTTTTATTGGTGCAACATCCTGCCCTCGTTAAGTTAATAAACCTCTACGTTTTAAGTATTAGTATTTGTAATGCAAACATAGGAAAATGTTAGCCTAGCAAGTAGAAATATAATAAATGGAATGTAACTAATGTCGAATGTTAATGTGACCACAATTTAACATAGACAGAGCCAATGATTTTTTATAAAGATAATGTTCTCGTAACTTGTTTCAATCCCTTATGTGCACATCTGCAGATCAGCTTCACGATCAGTGATTTGACGTTTCTGACTCAGAGTGTTCTACACACAAATCAAAGACCTGTGGTGCCGCGGGAACCTTATTTTGATTGGCACAGTCAAATAAATAAACACGCTGCTAATAACCGTGTGCAAATAAAGCAAACAAGTTTGAGCAAAATTATTTTTGCCACAAATCAGAAGCTCTGAATTTAGCGCATTTAAAGTTTGTTGCGGTTAAAAAATCCATTGTTTTTGTTCGGTTTAGACGTATTACTTCGCAAACCTGCCTAGTTTTAAACGCGATCAAACATGGCAGGCGATTGTGTTCAGCTAAACATTTTTAAGACCACCAGCGTGACAACGTCGTTAGACTGCTTAACGGGGCGATTGGACCAGTTTAGCTTCTAGACATTGTGTCGTGCTGTGAGCGCAACGAGTTGTGAATGGACTAACGAGGCCAAGATCTACATCTTCGCCTCCCTCCCCGCGGAGACAAGACTACTTGTAGATGCGGGGGTGTGAGGTCTTGGTGATCAGCACCTGACAGAGTCATCATGACATGGCAACATCGCTAGACGGGGCCACGCCCTCCATTGTTACCACACTCACTACTTGCAGCAAGGGGAAAGGGATACGCGAGCAATCAATTGCTTACAACGGAGCCACAAAGTGTCATTGGCCTACCTGCTGTTATAATCAACACAAACCACTTAACTTAAATAAAATGTACAACAGTTCTATAAAGGAGTTTTATTCAGATATCAACCATTACGTGTCCAGATGATCATTCTGTGTAATGTCATTTTCATTGGAAAGGATAATATGCCGCTAGATTCTGTGAGACATTTTTCGGAGCATTACTGGTGTAATTTGAGTGAAAGATTGTCTCGCATCATCTTTCAGTTCATCAGTGGTATTGTAACAGTTTTATGAAACGATATATTTTATGAATCCCATAATTTATAAAGAAGTAACGGGACTTAGTGGCCTGCCTGTAGATTCGCTAGTACGTAGTAAAAATAAAATGTCCCACATTCCTTGAGGTGAACTGCCAACGGAAAGTCTATGTCACCAGTTGAGTGACTTGCGCTTAGACGCGATAAGTAGAGGGATATCCGTCTGTAGTTTAGTGATGGCCGTCTGTAGATCAGGGATAGCTGTCTCTAGTTCAGGAATAACCATCTCTAGTTCAGGGATACTCATCTATAGTTCAGGGACAGCCGTCCCTATTTCAGGGATAGCCATCTCAACTTCGGGGATAACAGTTTCTAGGTCAAGGATAATCGTCTCTAGTTCAAGGTTAACAGTTTCTGGTTCAGGGATAGATGTCTATAGCAAAAGACCGTGGTCCTGGATGTGGCAACGCTGCCTCAAGAAGTGTAGCTGTAATAACGTTCTGGGCTCTCCAACTGCTGTGGTTTCCTCAGATTCATCGAACGTGGAAAAAAAGCCATTTCAGAATTTTATTACACCAGGTTGCTTCAATGCCTTCCGTGGACATCTTCAGCTCTACGTCATGACTTTTGGCAGCTTGCATTAGTGTACAGACGTCTCACATTTGACTGTGCTGAGACACCACACGTTTGTGATTTTGGGGTTAGAACCCCAAAACACTGAGAGAGATGTGTACATGAGGCATTGAAACAAGTTGTTACAGAAAACTTTTCGTGGAAACATGGAGTCCCTATTGAAGCGCTATTAAAATTCTTCTTCTTGGCAGTTAGTATGCTCTCTCCTACGCTGTGATTGCGGTCACGTTCGTTAGGTCCCGATTGCATAAAACTTAAAGCGTCCATTATATTAAAACTGTCAAATGGTCGCCAACATGTCTAGCTATAGCTCAGCCTGCGTATTTTCTAGAGGCGAAGACATGAGTGCTCCAAGGCATGCGCTGCTAAGCAATGACTAGAGATGATGGTATACAGTGAAAACGTTTTGCACCAGCATATCCTTGGAAGCGCTGTAGTTTTTTGTGACATGTGTGATTGGGAGATACATGTCTGACACAACGTAGTTGTCTGCAGGCCAATGACAGGCATCAAATATTAAAATAGCGGGATTCTTATTGGCTCAGTCAAATAGGGCAACAACTCCACATACAAGCAAAATCCAGTAATCTTTTGTTAAGATGACCGTACATTGAAACTCAGCAAACAGTCAAGTTTTCCCGCCATAATCCATCACTTCTAACTCTTATGTACAGCAGCATTACGTCAAAACCTTCAATTTTATCTGCATTTTCTTAAACATACTTTTTAATACATGAACACGGAAGTAATACAGATAAGTCGTAAACATTGAGTCTAGTGCTTTATGTTTGATTTAATCGTACTTCGGGTCAAGGTACTGCTTGTATTTGCGTTGAGGCGGACTCGAGCGATATGTAGACAATTGCCTTAATTGTGTCCAGCGCATGAACGTGCAAGGAGACATGTGTCGTTGCTGCACGATGGAATCTTCGCCAAAGACCTAGCCGATCGACTAGGGGAGGGTGGCGGAAGGGAACTGAACGGTCCGCTCTCTCGTCTGGTTGAATGGGGCCGTTGAACGCAGCAGTGGAGAAAGAGGAAGGGGCGGTGGAGGACAGGTATTGGCTTTTAGCAGCGGAGAGATTCCAAGATCAAGTTCATGGACGTCAGCAAGGACAAGGGAAAGGGAAACTACCGCCTTGTCGGTCGATAGTGCCCGCCTCGATCGCCGACAACCAGCGCGCATGCTGTAAGGATAGTGTTGTACTTCGTGAGGAAGTTTGTTTTGTATTTTAATAATTCAAATTTCTTACTATGTGGTCGGGGAGTCAGATCTCTCGCCTCCAATCTAGTTCGATCCCTGGCGGGTACGGTCCCGGATTTTATCGCTTGTGGGAAACGTGCCGGAGGTTGTCGTTGGTCGGCGGATTTTCTCGGGAAGCTCCCGTTTCCCCCACCTCTCTCATTCTGTCGCTGTTCCACACTCATCTCATCTCATCGCAGCCTTCGGGCATTCGGGCATGTCGAGCAGTCGGCCCAATCTTCACCCCTGCCTTCTCTCTTACACATACTGTAACACTGCCAGAAGGCGGGAACAAATGATAGATTTCATTCAATTAAAAATTCTCACTAAAAGGCAAGGCGTGTGTACCGGATCTAATTATCCGTGTTTGAGGCGTGAATACCGGAGGGCGATAGAAGCCACAGTGCCACGCTCGAAGTGAACCGTATGTTCGTTTCAGGCGGTTTTTTAGGAACTTGAAGCGGTGACCTGACAATTTCATTTTTGTCTAGTATGTAGTAGGAGGCCAACGCAAGTTCATATTATTTTCTCTTGCGAATCCAGATAGCATTTATTGGGTAAAGTAGCTGTAAATAAGACTTTGTTTTTAGATATTTAGGGGCCGCAGAATTATGATAAACGTGCTATATTTTCAAAACTATCAAATCATAGTTTGAAGCGTGTGTTAATTTCGAAGACAAAAATATTGGGAACAAGTTAAGCATTTTCGCGTAAAAGAAAAGCGCGCGATATATTCTACAGCACATTACCATTCATACAATAGGTACGTAGTCGTTTTAATGCAGCCGCTTACCTGACGTTTAAAATACCTCGAAGCGTGTTTGAAACTATTTTATTTCTATAAACTACACAACTGACACGCAAAATCCGCGTTATACGGAAAGTTGCGAAATTGCATGTCAAAAATTCATATCTAAAGTGGGCGGGAATTAAATATAAGCAAAGGCCCAAAAACACATCGTTAATGTACTAAAGGTATATTGTCTTACAGTGCATGGCGTGTATGTTACTATGGAATGTTACATCGGACAATGGATACCGTCCAGTTAAAAACGGCTCATCTGGTATGTAGTTACCGATAATAACTGCAGTAAACAGTCCACAGTAGTACGATCCATGCACTAATACAACACGTACTGTGAACTATAGAGCAGAAATGGTGCAATTTCGGACAATGTTTCTGTCAGATTTTTTTATAACTGTAGATGTCAGGATTGTACCTCCAAAATATCGACATGCAATTTCGCAAAATCCTGTGTACTGATATCAGACTAAGCTCCTAGCTGTTACGTGCAAGGAAACAAAAATTTCACGATTTAAATGACCTGGATGTTGGAATGCACTGCCCTGTGTTAACTCAATCCCTGACTATGTGTCCATTAATAGAGACCTGAAAAATTCGCGTCTTCTTTTGGACAAGAGCTACAATAGTGCCACGATTTTGTCGCGAAAATATGTCTGCATCACTTTGTTTCAGTGCCTAACTTGTACCTCTGCAGCTCACCTTAGTGGCTACTGGCGGCGTGTGTTTGGTCAGACGCGTCTCCTCATTTGACTGCACCAATCAGAATAAGGTTATTGTGAATCCACACTGCTGTGAGTTGCCAGCAGATCCCTGAGGCAAGTGAGAGTTGAAACAACCAATCACTGGCCATGAAGTACAGCTGCAGATGTGAACATATATGTGCACTCAAGCATACAGCAGGTGCTCATTAGCTGCTCGCTGACACAGTTAAATGGGCCTGTATTCCATTACAGTATTGTTATTGGCTCCGCGACTTCAATGAGTTGTCATATATGTAGAGCCCGCGATTTTTGGTGAAAAGAATTCTGCAACAATTTGTTTCAATGCCTTATGTGCATATATGCAGCTCTGCTTCGTGGTCAGTGATTGGCTGTTTTAAATTATCAGCGTCTCGGGGTTTTACCCGCAAATTACAGACGTGTGGTGTCGCAGTAACCTTGTTCCTGTTGGCACAAGTCAAATAAGCCACGCCTGTGCAATTATATATTCTGCCAATAATCAAGAAGGAGAGTTGCAGATGTGCACGTAAGTCATTGAAACAAACTGTTGCAGAATTCTTTTCACCAAAAATCGTGGGCTCTACATATAAGTCAACGGCCAATTGTGGAGGTGACACGAACTTACAGTTGCTGTATGTCTAGCTTGTGCTTGAAAGAAAACGCGAATTTTTCAGGTCCCTATACATAAGGCATTCAAGCCAAATGGTGCAAAAATCTTTTCGCCACAAAATCGTGGCTCTAGCTAGAATTCAAGCAACTGTACGTTTGTGTCCTTGTCATAATTGAATCAGTCATTTGAGAAACAACATAAGTCAATTAACTAGCAAAATGAGTTGAGGGTTTTATAATTTTGTAAAGTGAGTGATAGATTTTGGTCAGCGCTTAACATCGAGGTCTTCAGCGCTGGTGAGTGAAGACATGAGGTGAGTATGGAGCAGCGCCGGAATGAAAGGACGTTGGGAAACGAGAGACCCCCGAGAAAACCCGCCGACCAACGGCATCGTCCGGCACGATTCCCACCACGGCCCCCATAGTTTTGTGAAGGAGTAGTTAATTAAGTATAGCGCTTCTCAAATGAACTCATAGTTCAATGACTTGTAACACTATCAAATGACACTTAATAAGGTTAATTAATACGTGTATTTATATTTGTAGAAAATGATAACCCTCACAACTCGTTTTGGTAGAAAAATGACTTATGTTGTTTCCAAATGACTGATTCAATTGGCCCTTGACTTACTTAACACCTCCTGGAGGGCCCAAGCCAGGACCAATCATGTGGAATCACTGTATTGACGACCAGCCAATGAGAAGCTGCTGTCTGCTCAAGTGCAGGCTAGCCTACAGGTCAGTCAGTGCACCAGCGATTTTTCCATTTCTAGAGCTATGCACTTTTCGTGAAAATAATTTTGCACCGTTTTATTTCATTGCCTTGTGTACACATCTGCAGTTCTACTTAATAGTCAATAAATTGATGTTTTAACTTTCGCATGTCTTGGGGTTCCACCCACAAATCACAGACATGTGGTTCTGCGGTAAACTTTTCTTAGGGACCCCAAATTTTCGCGAAAAGAATTTTGCCCCACTTTATTTCAGTAACTTACGTGCACATCTTCAGCTCTGCTTCATAATCAGAGACTGTCCGTCTTAGCTCTGACGTGTCTTGGGGTTTTACTGGCAAATCACAGACTCGTGAAGTTGTAGTGACATTATTGTGATTGGCGAGGTCAAATGAGAGACCTCACTTCACAAAGACGCACTGCCAATAACGTTGAAGTAGAACTGCAGATGTGCACGTAAGGCACTGAAACAAAGTGGGGCAAAATTCTTTTCGCGAAAATCAGGGGTCCCTACTTATTCAGATTAATGTAGTCTAATGAGAGACGCCACTTCACACAGGCACGCTGCCAACATCCATGAAACATGGCTGCAGATATCCACGTAAGGCACTAGACGAACTGGGCCGAAATTATTTTCGCGAAATGTTCACGGCCCTATTCATTCCCCTAGTTGTATTCTCGTCTATAGTCTGCTACTTGACGACGGTTTCCTAGCCTGTCTCGGAGAGCACTTTCAGCCAATAATAAAATTACAGTGCAAAATAACCAATTTCCTGTAACGTAGTCACACAGGTAAAAGACGTAGGCCCTATAATATTGTGTATACAAGTGTGTAATCCTGTAAGTGGGAACCCGAAATTTTCTAGACAATATTCTTATACCAGCTTGTTTTCAAGTCTTTAGAGAAATGTTCAAACGGCGAGATGTGTCAATTAAGGTTGAATTCTATTATTTTAATTCAACTTGTATTAGAAATAATCCAAACAACGATCTTGGGTAATACTGTAGCCATTGTGAACGCACGTTACTGAGTCAATCCACTATTGTCGGTATACTCCGGAAAACAAAATAAGAACAGAAAAAGCGACAGTCAACAAAACAAGATCTTTGGAAATGAGTCGACAAAACTTGAAGAGAACAACGTGGGAATCGGTTTTATGTTTTCAGTGACTCAGCAAAATTGTGTATGTGAAAGAACATGGCCCAGTTTATCTTACAAACCCATCGGTAACCTCGTTCATAGATCACTAGTTTTTATAAGTCAGAAAAAAATATAACAGAAACAAATATTAGAGAACCGTTTTGGTAAAATTTTGAGGAAACATATTACGGAATGGCGAATATTGCACTCACTGTTCATCTAATTGTGGCGAATATCCTACGTGAAACCATTATATATCGGCGATGGCGTACGTAAGATTATTTATTTTCAGATTTTACATATTTGCTTAAAACACATTTGCTATTTGAATGACATTTGTATCGTAATTCGTTATTCATACACTATTAAACAAACTGAAATGAAACTACGTTGTACTAAGTAATTGATCGGATCAAATTGTTCTGAATCATTTGTGAGATTTTGTTCATAGATCAGCATCGAAGGCTCTGAGAGACGATGGAAGTGAGTAGCGATGGATCGCAAGGATCTGGAGAAACGGGATAAACCCGAGCAAACCCGCTGAGAACCAAACCCGGATCGCCGTGTTAGGAGGCGAATTATCTGACCACTACACCACCGTAGACACCAGTTTGTGCTGCTTGTGAAAGCTTTCTCTGCGCTGTTTGCTTTTGCCGGGTTGAGTGTCAACAAAACAACATCGCGTGAGCGCGCCAATGAAATCTCCGTGCTTTATCTCCATTGTCCTTGTCTGCTCACGCGTTCAACTCTCCAGGCCTTTGATGAGTCACAAAATAATTAATATCCCCTTCACTTCTTTCCACGCGGTATCTTCACGAAGTTAGAAAATGACCTGCGAAAGTGAAAACTGGAATATCCGCGCCTCGCCTGCCCTAGCCATGGGGGCTTGATAGTTTTCATTGTTTTGGCGCTAATTATTTTCTGCTCCTTAATTAGGAAGCTGTGGCCACGGGTAACGAGCCGTGGAAGATACCATATTTTTTTTCTCAACTTTCGGGCGTGAGGTATACCTCTCACTTGTGCGCAGAAATGTGGAACGTATGGTCGGTGTGAGTGACTTTACGAACTCTCAAGGATAGTTACTGGAGTTGGAAGTGGGGCGTTAGTGAGCACCAGACTGGAAGGATGGGAAAGGAAGACTTACTTCTCCCAGAAGGTCGTCGACAATGAGGGTGGGAGAGCTGGCAGTGCTGATTTGACCTCCTGCCTGACTTTAACCTACCAAGGTCAAATCGAGCGATCCTCGTCTGTCGAGACTGGGGAAAATTTCGCGTGTCTGAGCAACTTGAAAGTCTTTAACTTCATCTTCGTCTGCAGGCACGATACACAATCGTGCAGATGGGATGTTGCCTTCCTCTTGAGTCGACGTCGCGTTGTTCGAACGCCCTCTTGCTAAGGATATAACTACTTCCACACATATGATCAGATGTATAAAATTATCACAGAAATGTACATAGGCTGACCAGAAACTAACGTATAATTGTTAACGGTAAGATGTTGTACCACGACATTTTTCGTGCACAGTGTGGCAACATAGCACGGAAAACGTCCCATCTTGCGCTTGACGTCCAAGTATTATTTTATGTATGTCACATCGAGTGTACGTAGAATTAACGTTTGTATTCCTCGGGATTTGAACCTGCGCTCATAATATGATGGTCAGAACAGTAGTAGTAAACAGTAGTAGTAAGATAAATAATATATCTGTGGAGCGCATGAGGGAGCTAACTTCGTGATATGTTGCCACATTGTACACATAAAATGTCGTCGGGGCAGATTTAGGGGGGGGGGGTTCCATGGAGCCCGCACCCCCCCCCCCCTTTTTAAGGTTAGATTTCTTTTTCTTTTTTTCTAGTTTATTTTTTATTAGCACTTTATACTTTTAAGACATAATTTATTTAAAAATTGTCTTACTTATGTAATTAAATTTTTTGTGTGTAAACTCTTACTTAAAAGGCACCATTTTGCGTCTCTAAAATCAAAATTTTCCGCTTTTGGTTTAGAGTGTATGTATACACACTTTTTAAGGCAAAGGCCCCTCCTTCTCGCAATGCTGGATACCCCACTGAATGTCGCACAAAATTTTTGCCGTTAACATTTTCGTCTCTAGTTTAACCCAGGGGGCGCGTGGCCTACTTATTGTACGGCAGTTTCTGGACAGCTTGTATGTGTGTATATACATATATTTCTTAAATGTGATTTTATGTTGCGCTTAAATTAAAACGCTTTCCCATTACCTTTATGAAGTAATTAAAATCTTCTCTAATTTTAGTAGGCGCCTAGCAGTCTTATAGGTCTAACTGACCGCGCAGACCTGCGTAGGCCTACAGTCATCGTCGAGCACAGCTTCCTTTGAAACATATCTCCGCTTCGCCACTGAAGTTACATTGCAAGGGGATTTTACAAAATATTTGTTTGAATTTTGCGAAACTAATATTTACCTGGGCTTACAAAGCATTTTGTTACCAGAGCAAAATACCAAAATCAACACACATGATTTTGTGTATACAACATGAGGTGAAGCTTTCTGACAAAGTACTAACGCCTTAAAATAAAATATTTCACAAACGAAAATATAATAATTAACTGTAGGCCTTCACAATAATGCAGATTTTGTTGGCCTAACCAAGCCCTTGTGTTTGTGTACGCCGTTGTTTGTAATTATCCTTCGAGAGCTACTTAACAATTTCTGTCACAATTATAACTATAGTTACAGCTGTATTTCATTAGGTCTCATCCAGGTACAAACCATCCCGATAAAACCATTTCTACAGAAAACGAATAATGAAGACATAACGTTTCTTAGTATACATTTGCGTAAATATTGTGCATTTTAAGAGTCAACGATCATTCTTCGGTGAGGAGGATAACGAGCGCTCCTTTGATTGGAGAGATCAAGGATTCGAACCTTGGTGCTATCACGTATTTTTTTTAATGGCTCGGCACAGTAAATATATACAAACAAATATGTAGCTTTACTGACTTACTATTGCACTTGGACAACTAAATAAAACACCCAAGTAATGTTGTTTCAGTAACAAAAATATTTATTTCACCATGTACAAACAAATTATTTAGTAGAACCAAGCAAATTTTGGTTAACTCAACTAAACCTTTCATTCAGTATAGCGAAGGAAATTCTGGCTTTCCTTCCGCATCGAACAATTACAATAAAGATAAATTTAATACGTTGCTTTAGGCATCAAGAATATTATCAACCGTTAAATATTCGCGACGTTCTTCTCATAGTAACTGTCTGAAAAAGTTTTGACAGTTAGTTATAATCTATTTACAGTTACTCTCGAAAGTAAAATCATAGAAAACCACTCCAGATAAGAGAAATCTGTCAGCCAGTAGACTAGTGAAAACCCCTTTCGCGAGAATCATTGATATCCTGTCGATTAGTTAGGCGATTAAATTTCCCTCATTTATAAGTGATTTGCATTCATAATTTAAAGGGATTTAATTGCGTCGAGCTCTGGTTCTTAGTGTCCCGTGATCCACTAATTAGACCGCCGGCAGTAGATTGGCAACAGATTTTCAGTGAGTAGATATATAAATGAATTGAATTCATCTTCATAGTAGGCCTATATTTGCCTGAAAATGTTGTGACGCTCACAAAATTTCTTAACAAATTCTGTTATATGTAAACGACTGTCCCTTTAAGCAGGAAAATTCCTACACAGGACATTTAAAGTTGCAGAGAAACACGTAATTAAACTTTCCTTTGTTTACGAACTCTCGCAGAGATGTCCAAACCTATGCTCGCGGTCACGGCCGTTGAAGAACAGGTCTGGACAGTCGCCTATCTAACAATGTATTTTGCTTGACCCTCTTGTTGTTTGGCTGTAGTTCGTCAAGTTACCGAGAATGTTGTACTTTTTGGCGCTTTAATCTGGGCGGTCGGACTCAAACTGCGCCCACTTTTTTCCCATCGTTAACATTATAAAGTATATAAAGATTTCTGGAGTCATAATTTAAAATTGTGAGCGAAGAAAGTATTTCATAAATTGATTAAAAAATACGTTTTGAAGAATTGTTTATCTTAGTGGGAGGGAAATGGGAGTTTGAGGTCGACCGCCCGGATTACAGCGCCAAAAATGTATAGCATTATCGGTAACTTGGTGAACTGCAGCCAAACAACAAAGGAGTCAAGTTTCCAGGCGAGTGTCCAGACCTGTTCGCGATCCAAACGTTGGCCCGCCACTGCGTTTTGAATGGTCCGTCGAATGATGAGAACATTTGTGATATATAAATGAAAACGCGAATTTTTCAGGTATCTAACAATGTCCTTTTTCTAAATATAGCGGAGACAGTGTTCGAAATTTAAGGGGATGATAAACAGTCGAGAATGTTCAACAATGTTACCTTCTGCAAAGACTGTCTCTGCCTGGCGTCGTTGAATGTTCATTGTTACGCGGACTGTCAGTGAAACTCGGAGTGGAGTATGTGCACCGACACACTGGGTTTAAATTAGAATTTTGAGATCATGACAAAATAAGTCAATGTTACAGATATCTACGGTGGCGAGTGACATCACCTGAAACAATTTTTTGTTCACAGCTCCGAAAATGTTAGCCATCCGTGTCATAGGGTCATTCCTGAAAGTCTGGCAGAGGCATTAAGAACACTGGGAAACAGTGAAAATATTTCGTGGGTTTAACACTGCAACAAGATAACTAGGCAGCTGAAGATATAAGTACGTGCAATATTGATGCTTTTGTCACACACATATTTATTTGTGGAAATGCAAATTTGTGTTTCGAAAATACTCCTAATTAACACTTTTGTAAGTGTGTGCATTTCAATAGGAACAATAATATGTAGAGACAGAAAAATTTCGCTGGTTCACTAAATTATAGGCTAGCCTCGAAGAATATGTTTTTACTGACATAGACAGTAGCTGCTCATTGGTTGCTCGCTGACATAGCAGTACCGCCTGATTGGGCAAGCGTTTAGTTGATTCTTCATTATTGGCTTGGCGCCTTCCATGAGTTGTCAAACAAGCAACGGTCCAATAATGAAAACAACACGAGTGGACAGGTGTTCAAATTATACCTTGCGCCCCAAAGAAGATGCGAATTTTTCAGGCCCCTAATCATAAGTAGGAACCTGAAAAATTCGGGTTTTCTTTTGGACTCAAGCTAGATTTCAATCACATGTAGAGGTACGTCAATTTCGCGGATTCACCTGGCAGCAGCCTAGATTGCTCAGTCCTGTACACGCTCTGGATACAGTCGATTATTCATTGGCTTACAACATTACAAGCGATAGCTCTATGAATCATTTCCTTATTTACTACTGGCTTGCAGTAGTCAAATGCGTTTCGTGACAGCCCCCAGCTAATCACACACGTGACTATGAAGTATATATTTTTGGCGTTCAACCTGACCTGGAATGTATTTGCGAAATTGATGTACGTCTAATCATATATAAGTTCGTGTCCATTCCACAGTTGGCTCTTGACTTATCTGTAGAGACATGAACTTTTCGCGAAAAGAAATTTGCCTCACTTTGTGTCAGTGACTTGTGTGCACGTCTGCAGACTTGCTTCACGGTCAGAGATAGGATGTTTTGACATTCGTGTGTCGTGGGATTTTACACGCAAATCACAGACGTGTGGTGTTACAGTAACCTTATTGTGATTGGTACAGTCAAATGAGAAACGTCACAGTTCAAAGGCACGCTGCCAATATCTATGAAGCAGAACTGCAGACATGCACATAAGGTACTGGAACAAAGTGGGGCAAAATTCTTTTCGCGAAAAGTTCATGTCTCTACTTATCTGACACCTCCTGCAGGACAATGCGCCAATAATATGGAGGCAACTAAATGTGGTATCACTGTGTCAGCGAGCAGCCAACGCCCAGCTAATGTCTGCTCTAGTACACATATATTCTTGGAGGCTAGCCTGCAGGTCAATGAACCCTCAATTTTTTCCTGTCTTTAATCATAAGGTTGGTGTAGACATGTGCAGATGGCTTAAACTTGGAAATATTACAAATATACTTAGTCGCCAATAAACTACAGTATCTTTAGTCTACTATTATTGGTCTATGCAATGTGTGGCACGTGCGAACAGTTTCGGGACAAATCACACACGTCCTGTGTAGCACAGATTAATAGAGGCCGGAAAAATTCACTTATTCAATGATCTGCATGTTAGAATGCACTATACTTAGAGACGCTGGAAAATCGCGGGAATAGTTGACTGTTTGCTAGGCTCCAACGTGATGTATATAGCACTGAATGTTTTGTATCAACATTGGCTATCTGTGATTTGTCTCAAAACTGTCCACACGTGTCACGGTTAAAATAATGCAGTTTATTGGAGACTATTTTTAACATTTTCGCGATTTTCCAGTGTCTCTAACTATACTGTGTGTATTCAAGCCCCGACTATTTGTCCACTAGCTGCTACTCAGTGGAATAACAGACAATGAACGAATGGTCGGGGCTTGAATATGCATAGGACAATGGATTTTAGCCTGCGGGTCGTTGAATCAGCGAAATTTTCCGGCCCCTACAGATTAAACAGTAATACAGACGTGAAATGAAGTGGCGGCTCATTTGATACGGGCGAACTTCGCCTCTTATTGGCTGCCCGAGGTTGTTGATACCAGACCCCCTATATGTTTGGCTCCTGTATGTTACTGCAGGTTTCCTATTGGCCTGGTTGTCTGGTAGCAGGGCAACCACCTTACGCTGATTGGTGGTAGGCGTTTCCTCCATGTTGCTGGCCAGTGAAGCCATTTTGTTGCCATTACACTTCTGTATTCCTAAATATTCTGTGGTTGTGCACTTCTAACTAGGCTTGCTGAAGAGAGAAACAATGCATTTAGTAAACGATAACCTGTACTAATACAAAATCTTAGTGCAAGTTGGAGCCTAGTAAACAGTTAAATATTCCGCTATTCCTCGGTGTCTCCAGCAATATTATAATGGAAAGATTGCACGCTAGTTCAATCCAGTGCATAGGGGCTATTGAATATCCAATATTTGTTGCCAGGGCCCGGTAGTTTTCGCGAAAATATTTTTGCACCACTTATATTTCAGTGTCTTACGTGCGCATCTGCATCTCTGCTTTGTGGTCAGTGATTGGATGCCTTAACATACAACGTCTGGAGGTTAAACCCGCAAATCACAGACGTGTTGTGTCACAGTTATCCATGTACTGACTGACACAGTCAAATGAATAATAACGCTGCACAAAAACACTCTGCCAATAATCATGAAGTTGAGCTGCAGGTGTGTACGTAAGGCACTGAAACAAAGTGAGGCAAAAATTTGTTCGCGAAAACTACCGGGCCCTACTGATCACCCTTACTACTTAAATTTCTTAGATTTCAAACATGTAAAATATCTCGTTTGGTGCATGAACACGTGTTATTTTATTTTAACGCGAAAATACTAAACTTTTTTGCCAATATATTTATTTATGAACGAAAACACACTTCAAAGTATGCTTCTCTCTTTATTTTTATTCATAAAATCGACAAATCTATTACACACAAAGTACAATATTGGCTAAAATCTATAATTTTCCAGACTGGCTGTAGCTCATCTTAAAAAAAGAAAACAACGTGTTTAATAAAGGCTGAGAAAAATTAATGACATTTCGATGATGTCATTCTAAGTAATATAAATTGAGTACATATCTGTAAACACAGCTGTAAAATAAAAATGGAGGACGAAGTCGATTACTTAGTTGAATTCTTCAAAAGCATTAGTTATTCATCCCTGCATACCACATTTTAATGTTATACTCAAGATTATGCATCCTGTGATCCAGTGTAACATTATGCGAAACGTTAACACGCCAAATGTATCTCTGCTGTGTAACTAGAATCTAAGTGTAGGGAATAAAATAACGATCCGGACATCACTGCTTCTGCTCGAGGTAGATCAGTTTTCTAAGCTTACCACTCATACCATAGCATTAAGGTCTTTATACAGCAGCCGCTAGGTGTCGCAACTGACGAACAGAAACATACAGGCAGTAAGAGCTAGACTGGATCGTTCATCAACAACCGTATCGTCTTTATGCGAGGGGCGCTAACACGGCGTGCGATGTTTTGATCGTTGGCTTTTTTATGGGACTTTAAGCGGTGGCTCTACTATTTTATTTACGGAAAGTGCGTGCTTCTCTATTTTTGATTTACAATTCCGGTTGGTATTTTTTAGTGCCAGCAGTCTGAAAAAGCAGTTTTTAACTATTTTGAGGTGCCCGGAAACCATGTTTCTAGGCAAGATATCTAGACGGCAAAAATACAAAGGCATATCTTTAAATGTGTTTTATTTTCGTAGATTAAGATATCGAACACACGTTTAGTAGTTTATCTTAAAAAAACTTTCTCTTACCCTAACAGTGCAAGGCCATCCCATGGATGTTCATGGGATGTCCTTTTCGGATGGCGGGATATCCCTGGGATATCCTGTAATATACATAGGATGTCCCAGGGATGACCACCCTGAGGCGTCCCAGTCATCACACTTTCGATATCCGTGGGACATCCTGCGTATGTCATATTTAATTCCAAAGCGACGCAACACAGGTGCAAATTTTACACGGGAAAAAATATTAAGTGGCAGCTACAAAATATTTTGTAGGTATTCACCCTGCCAAATTTATTTTGTGGTCACCACAAAAATATTTTGTTGTCCCCACTAAATATTGTGACTACCACATAATTGTTTTGTGGTTGCTACAAAATTATTTTGCAGGGAAGACTTCCTACAAAATTTTTCTTTCAGTGTGCGCTGCACCTCTGAATAGCGATATTTAACCGAGCCCCAGTAGTGTCCAAGAATAACAAAAATCTATTTTCCTATAAGTGTACTTCCAGGACATCTACTATGTACAGTATGGATATCCCATGGATGTACTTAAACGATATCCAGGGGAAATTCTTTTGGGATATCCCATGGATAGAGACACTGGAAAATCGCAAAAATATTTAACATAGTCTCCAATAAACTGTAGTATCTCTGTCGTGACACGTGTGAACAGTTTTCTGGCAAATCACACACGTTCTGTGTTAGAACTGTACAGTTATAATCGGGTCTGTTGAAGAGGGACACAGTGCTTCATATAAACGATAGCCAATATAAGTGCAAAACCTTCGGTGTTATACATAGCATGTTGGAGCCTAGCAAACAATCAACTTTTCCCGCGACTTACCAGTGTCTCTACCCATGGATATACTTTGAGGATTTACCAAAAAGTTTTCTATCAAAATTTTAATCGGTTTTAGTGTATTTTAAATGTACATTACTGAAATACATACGTCCATATTTCTATTTGTCAGGGATTACAAAAATGTTATGATGTACCATTAGAATATCCTAGGGATATCCCATGGATGTCCGGGATATAATTGGTACATTCGGGACATAATTGGTACTTTCGGGACAAATATGGGATATCCCTGGGATATCCTGTGCTGTTAGGGTAACATGCTGAAACAGTATTCGATCAACAGCCGTATAGGTCTCTTAATCGTAGATGCACGATGCATGGACGGTGGACTGAGTAGATACCGGTCTTGCCCGCTCAGACTGCCCCTCCCCCTGCACCCTGAACGTCTCAAGACACACCTCTCACTAGTTGTTACGACCGGAGAGCACGAGAGTACCTAGAAGGCGCGGAGCCACAGATGGTTGCAGATAACTTACCGTCGAGTTGCTTTTTCCCTTTCACGTTGCTCTTGAACCTGAAGGAGAACCCGGTCTGCCGCCGACCACTTTCATTCCTCAACCTTGGAGTGACGGAGGGGGGTGTGGTGGTAAATGGTCATCGACCGAGTCCTCCACTTCTCCCTTCCACTGGCACCCCAGGTCTCGCTAGCAACAGCACTGCTAGTTTGCATAAAACTCTTTCAGCGCTTAAGAGCGTTCCAGAGGGTAAAAAATCGTAATTTTATATTATTTTATATATTAATGAAACAGTGTTAGTTTTGCAGGCGTTACTTGGCAGTACATTATCCCCCTACAAAAAATTTTCAGCTCAACCAGTTTTCCCATAATAGCATTTCGAAGCCAATATTTGCATATTTTTATTTAATACAAATCTAGAAAACCAATAAAAGTAATAAAATAAAAAAAATCGCAAAAAAAACTACACGTCGCGGTCTATGGCTTGAAACATATAAAACGCACTATAATTTTTCTTTTGTATTTAAAAATAATTGTTGCAAGTAACAAAAAACTACCAAATTTGAAAAAAAAAAAAAATAAATAAAATAAAAATAATGCAAAAAATTTTTAAAAGGGAAATTAATGTTGTTCGATCCATAGTTTTAATGTGATTTTTTTTTTAATTATATTAGGCTTCCTGGTTTTCAAGTTTTTTACCAAGTAAAAATATGCAAATGTTGACTTTGAAATGCCATTATGCGAAAACTGACTGAGCTAATATTTTTTTTTTTTTTTTCGTAAGAGGAAAATCTACTGCCAAGTATCGTCTATGAAACTAACACTATTACATTCTAGTATAAAATTGTAATATTTTCCGCGCTTGAACATCCTTAAGGTGGCCGCTGAGTGAACGTGTCTAACGCGCTCGAGGCCTAGAAGTGTGGAAGCGATACGGACGAGACAACACGCGCATCAAGACTCACCCTAGCCTCTAAGCACAAGTCACAGAACTGCCGTGCAGTCTTGTCGCCGACAACGCGCCTGCGTGAGAATTTCAGTTGTGATCCTACTATTCGTAACATAATATTTAAGACACACATCTATACCTTTGAAAAGAGTCTGAGCCAAGATTTACGTACTTTAAAATGTCAGTAAAAATTTCCATTTTCGGCCGCTAGAAACTATACATTAATGAGGATTTGGTGAATTTGAAATGTTCTTTAAATAATATTCCAAAGCGGACATCACTCACGTGCGATGGGCAGGTTTCGAACGATCTGGTAACGGACGACGCTCACACACCTCGGCACTTTGGGTTGACGGCCATCTTAAAACCAATGATTTTTCGTGAATATAAATTTGCATGAACTTGTTCCAATGCTTTATGTGTATACCTGCAGTTCTGATGCATGATCAGTGATTGGTAGAGATTGCGAAATTTCGAGAATTCAATGACCTGCAAATTACAATCAAATATCATATGTATACTGAAGCTCCGTCTATTTGTTCATTGTCTGCTGTTCCACTGAGTAGCAGCTAGTGGACAAATGGTCGGGACTTGAGTATGCATAGCATATTTGATTATAACATGCAGGTCATTGGATTCGCGAAATGTCACCATTTATAATGAAGGTATATCGCGAATTTTTTTTGTGTCAACATACCCTTGACAATACTGTAGTTCCTTGCAACATGTATCATTGGTAGATGTACGTCTGCCACAACGTAGCTGTCTGCAGACTAATGTCAGGCATCAATAATAGGGACCCCTAATTTTCGCGAAAAGAATTTTGCCCCACTTTGTTTCAGTAACTTACGTGCATTTATGCAGTTCTGCATAGTAATCAGTGATTGGACGTCTTAGCTCTGACGTGCCTTGGTATTTTATTGGCAAACCACAGTCTTATGAAGTTGTAGTAACGGTATTGTGATTGGCGAAGTCAAATGAGACACATCACTTCACATAGACACGCTGCCAATAACCATGAACAGAACTGCATAAATGCACGTAAGTTCACTGAAACAACGTAGGGCAAAATTCTTTTCGCGAAAATCAGAGGCCCCTAGGCATCAAACATTACAATAGCGGGATTCTTATTGGCTCAGTCAAATAGGGTAACAGTTCAACATACAAGCGAAAGCCAGTAATCTTCTGATAAGCTGGACGTATATTGAAACGCAATAAACAGTCAAGTTTTCCCGCGATAAATAATCATCTCTAATCACTGACCATTAAATTCGTTCTTGAGGTCTCTTGACTAACAGCAAACCTGCGCTAAAACACTCACTGCTACCCGAGATACCATGCCAGCCACTCACTGGAGCAGCAGACATTGTACAAGTAGCTGAGGACATAGTGTATACAGTACTGTGCAGTCCAGCCTGCTGGGCGTTGAACACGCAACATTTCCCCGTCTCTACATATTATTAAACTATGAAAATATTTATTGAAATGCACATTTTTTCATGTCAGTGGATAAACAAAAAAGAGCAAACCTTGATAATAGTTTTCGTCAATTTTGCGGACCAATATTTTTCCAGAGTATATTTGGTATGAAATGACTGTAAACAAGAAACAATACTGGAATGTCCAGAGAATAAAAGCGAATACGAGTCCACTTAACACGAACTTATAAAATACCAAATTATTAGTGTACAATGTAGGAAGTGTATTTTATTGAGATTAATATGGTTGTAATTAAGGTATAAATAAGAATTGTAGCAATTATTTACTACTTTAATATTATACTATTACTTCTAGCATTATTTCTCACTTTTTCTTTATTGTTTTGTCGTTATTTATAATTTTATTTCTATATTTCCGTCATTTTAAATGTTAATTTTGCTGTATACATTACACGTATTGGTTGTAAACCGGCCTATGACTGAACTGTAAGTGGGTAAACAAATAAATGAACAAAAAAATCCTTACAACAAAATCAAAGGTACAAAATTTTGGCGTAACAAATAATCAATCAGTAGGGATGTGCCATGTTAATACTCGCAATCCTTTTAACGTAAAAGTATACGTAGTTGTGTGAGTTACGACTCTGGGTAAGCTATATTTACAAATATAAAGTCTCTCATGGTAACAATGCATAACACTGCATTGTGCGTATTGCATCTGAACCAACAGCGACGTTAAAATACGTAAAAGCTCTACAAACATACAAGCGGGCGCCCCAGTCATTGCACGAACCGCGACCCTCGAGGCAAAGAACTTATGTTAAACACTCGAACGACAGATGTCTGTTCACTTACTGTCATCACAGTGACAGTGCAGTGGAAAGTGTGTTCTTTCTCCGTCCTGGTGGTACATGATTCGATAGTTCTGTCTGTCATCAGGGTATGTCGGCAAAAAACATTTTTGCGATATATCATCCTCTCTATGGCTAGGGACTGGAAATTTTCGCGAATTCAATGACCTGCAGGCTGGAATCCATTGTACTATACAGACTCAAGCCTCGACCACAGACTAAATATTAATACAGACGTGAAATGACGTGGCGGCTCGTTTGATATAGGCGAACTTGGCCGCTTATTGGCTGCCCGAGGCTGTAGACTCCAGCCCCGTGTCTGTTTGGCTCCTGCATGTTACTACAGGTTTCCTATTGGCCTGGCTGCCGACTAGCAGAGCAGCTGCCTCACGCTGATTGGCAGTAGGTGTT
>PNEQ01022645.1:0-42242 GCA_003012365.1 Medauroidea extradentata
TCCCCCCCTCCGCAACCTTACAGAAACAGAAAATTTTAAAATTGCATTTTTTTCTTCAAAGTGTCTCTAGGCCCCGACTTCCGTAGCGTTTTGCGGGAAATTAATTAACGTAATAATGTAAACATAAATTGATATCAGTAGCCAGACGTCACACTGTTGAGCGGTAGATATGACCGACCCTTGTCCCAAAAAAATGAGAAAATCGAGATTCCGAGTGTCTTCTCTCGAGCGAATAGTCCGACTCCCGTAGCATTTAACGGAAAAATAAAGCAAGTGATAGTTTAAATATAAATTTATATCAATAGTCAGACGTCTTATGATCAAAACAAGGCCGCTATACAATAGATTGACCAATCCTTTTCCTAAAAAAAATGAGAAAATCGAGATTCCGAGTGTCTTCTCTCGAGCGAATAGACCGACTCCAGTAGCATTTAACGGAAAAATAAAGCAAGTGATTGTTTAAATATAAATTTATATCAATAGTCAGACGTCTTATGATCAAAACAACACCGCTATACAATAGATATGACCAATCCTTTTCCTAAAAAAAAATGAGAAAATCGAGATTCCGGGTGTTTTCTCTCGAGCGAATAGGCCGACTCCCGTAGCATTTAACGGAAGAATAATGCAAACGATAGTTTAAATATAAATTTATATCAATAGTCAGACGTCTTATGATCAAAACAACACCGCTATACAATAGATATGACCAATCCTTTTCCTAAAAAAAATTAGAAAATCGAGATTCCGAGTGTCTTCTCTCGAGCGAATAGACAGACTTCCGTAGCATTTAATGGGAAAATAACGCAAGTGATAGTTGAAATATAAATTTATATCAATAGGCAGACGTCTTACGATCAAAAGAACACCGGTAAACAATAGATATGATCGACCTTTGTCCTAAAAAAAGAGAAAACCGAGCTGTGGAGTGCCTTCTTACGAGCGAATGGCCCGATTTGCGTAGCGTTTAATGAAAAAAAAAAAGTAGGCATTCCTTACTAGTAAAATGCTCTTGTAAATTATTCAACAAAGAAAGAAGGAATAAGCGGATGTATTTATTCATTGCGCAGTTTTATTTAACTTAACGTAAAAACATGAATTGTACGAGACGTAGATACTAGTAGCGTGCAGAGAGGACAGATAGCGCAACTGTACGAACGTTCACAAGATTGCAGATAGATAGCGGCACCGTAGCATATACCGACGTTGTTCCAAAAACGCCATTTTGTGACGTTCTTACCTAAAATCGTCGAGAATTACATGTATAAGTGATTGAAAATAATCACTTTCACAGTCAGTATATGCGGTACAAATAAATTAGGAGTTTCGGGATTACGTAATACACGAACGTCTATTTATTTTCCAAGTTCGACATACCCGGAGACAAATGTTTCTACACTTGGCAAATAGGTAGCGCTATTATCGTGCTCACTTGTGAAACGCACGTTTTACGACACGCAGTAACACATCGTTTGAGCAAATTATGCGCCAAGTTAATTGTTTTAAGTACGTATGGTGTTAACGCAATAAAGAAAAATATCACGCTATTATTTATAAGGTTCGTGTAAAAAAGTAAACTCATTCGGCGCGAGACGAGAGAGATATAAGACGCCATGAAACAGCCTAGAAGGAGGCTGTACTATAGTTAAATGAGCATATGCGCATGCGCTGGAACTATGCGTCTATAGTACGACCTCAATATAGATCTTAATACGTCGTAGTTGGAGACAGGCCGGCCGGTTTTCAAACTGTCACTGCGGCATTTTGTAATGGATTTTCGCTATTTTTGTTTTATTTTTAATATTGTGACTTACCAAGTAATAACTGCAACTCTACAATTAATATTTTAATGCCGTGAATTAGATACAGTATGTTTTATTCATTGTCAACGTAATTCCTTACAATTTTTTTTGTCATATAATTTTGTTATTTTTTGAGGGTTCCTGAGATTGTATTCGTAGAATCGCTACCTTCGTTAAATCCAGGGTTCGTGAAATCGGGGGTCTAGTGTAGTTACCCTAACAACACAACACAAAATAAATTATGATTTTAGACTGCAGGAAATGGAATGTAAAAAACGCAAAGAAAAAAAAAGAGACGATGCCGGTTTACCAGAATTAATCACTGTCACTGAAGTCGGAGTACGTACCGCGAAGTTCCTGTGTACCGCTTGTGCTGGCTGTCGTATCATTCTCTTCAGTGCGTGTCGTCGTAGAGGCGGGAATTTTTGTAAACCTGTCCGTCAGGCGTTGTTTTAATTTCGGCTTCTCACTTATCAACTGCTTTTGTATCATATACAAAGACATGATTTGTTGTTCCGTGAAATAGCTGCGCTGCTGCATGCCGGCTATTAAACCTTCCACATATTCTAGACAGTATTTTCAGCGCCTGTTACCGATTCAATAATTTCTTGGTCGGTAAAATGATGAACAATAGGAACATCAACGTCAACATGAAGCCACTCTAAAACATTTTCTTCAATGAGGCCTTAGTCATTAACCTCAAGATTGATGTCACTCTTAGCGTACTGCAACAATGTGTTCACAGTTTTTGTCTCGAACCCTTTGAAGTCCTCAAGTTCGGCTTCTTCATCCTCTATCACGTTGCTGTTTGCCAAGGTTGGCCACAGTTTATACCAGGCCTTATGTAGAACTGAACTGGGAATGCTGTCCCATGCTCTTGCGAGTGCCCAAATCACGTCGCGTAAATTATATGCTTTCCTGATTTCTGCTACAGTTTTCCCGCTATTGAGACTGGACAAAAAAAACTGCAAAAACTCCTTACGATACTGACACTTAAGTGATCTCAAGATTCCTTGATCCTGTGGCTGAATCAATGGCGTTCAGTTAGGTGGTAGAAAAATGACACAAACATTTTCTTTGTCCAGTGTTTCTGCCGGGGGATGTGCTGAACAATTGTCAAATAGGAACACAATCTTGCATTTTGGGTCCAAACCAACATCGTTGCAGTGTTTACGAGCTTGCCGAACGAAGCTATTGAACCACTCTTTAATCAAGTGTGCTGTGATCCAGGCTTTTTTGTTGGCTTTATATTCAACCGGCATGATCTTAATATCCTTAAGTGCTCTTGGACGAGCACTTTTGCAGACAACCACCAACTTAACTTTGTGTGTTCCTGCCACATTCGAACACCCTAGCACTGTGATGTGATCTTTACAATCTTTCATTCCACTGTGCTGTTCATCGGCTGTGCACAGGCTCGATCGCGGCATGCAACGCCAGTAGAGTGCTGTTTCATGTGCATTATATATTTGCTCTGCAGAAAGTTTTTCTTCAGAAACTAATTTCGCGAAATCACAGACGAACTTTTCTGCTGCTTCGGTGTCAGCAGAAAGCAATTCACCTTTCAGCTTGAAAGCTGAAATGCCATGGCGTTGCTGGAATCTATACAACCACCCATGGGAGTAGTCACACGTGAATGGCAACTTGAGTTCAGCATGAAACAATTTTGCTTGTTCCATTAATAATGCACCAGAAATAGAAACACCTTCGCTACGGCGTTGTCGAAACCACTCCATTAAAACATTATCCAGTTCTGCACTTCTACTCAATCGAATTGTTTTACGAATTTCCATTGCTTTACTTGATTGACTATCAGCATAAAACTTGCAAAGTTCGTTCTTTTGTTTTTTTATGTCGTACACAGTGGTTCTGCCTATTTCGTAACACAAACACAGTGATTTAACTGATGCACCGGCATCCAGTTTTTTTTAAATGTCCACTTTGTCTTTAATAGACAACACAACTTTTTTACGTTTCTCAGTCGAACCGGAACACAAATTTGTTCATTTTGTAGACATTGCGAGCCGCAATACAAACAGTAAACAAACGTTCAAAATTATCCCACGAGCGAGTTACACCAACTGTTTATATCACGCGCAAGATAGATACCGCTTGGAAAACAGCCGGTACTTCCCCGTGTGGCGGGGAAGGGGGGAGAATCGCTGTCTACCCGTCTGCCACCACCCTTCCCCCGCCCCCTCTCTCCACCATACAGTTGCCAGCGCCGCTCGCTTCGTGACTGGCACAGTGCACACAGCAATTGCGTGCTGCGCGCGTTAATCGTACTGCATGTTTGTACATATTAATGGGCATGTATTCACATTTATAACACGGAGAAAAACGGTTCGGTTAACTGAAGGTTCGGTTAAAACAGAGTCGGATAAGCCGGGGAGGAGTGTATTGGAAATTACTATGAATATCATTGCCAAATTATGTAAAACTATTGGTATTCTGTAAATTATGTTTTACATTTGCCAGCCTAGAAACAACATACTTTTTATTTCACATATTAAGAAAATACATTATTTATTGTTTCTGAAGTGGTGCGATTGTTGTTCGTGGCAGTAGAACTGAACGAAACTTGAGTTCTTGAATTGCGTGTGTCATGTCTGTTTTTAGTGGCGGTTTTGAGTTACAAATTCAAATAAAATATGCCAGCATTTACGAAATTCGTAATGGCAATAGTGCATGTTGTATGAATTAGTCGATGGAGAGAAACCAGCGTTATGAAACATTAACTCGCAGGTATTTATAACTAAGGTTACTTTTTATTATACAGTAGAACCCCCATGATACGTTCCCGTATTATACGATTTCCCGCATCATACACCATATTTCTTAGGTTCTGTTAAAAACACTATTTCCAATGGTGTGTATTCCCGCAACATACACTGATCATATAAATAGTTTCCCGCATCTTACATTTTTTTCTTTGCCACAACAGGTGGAAAAAATTATGTTTTAGGCCAATTTTGTGTGGCAAAATCAAGCAATTTGCATTTTAATGTATACTTTTAACGGAATAAGTCTCTCAAACCATTGTTTACTTTAATCGCAAGAAGCAAAACAAACTATGGACCATAGATGTTGTTACTTACTCAGACACTGTGCACTTTGACGTGAACATCTATGGTTAGCGCACTTTATCTGTGACCAGTAGTGCTGTCAACAAGGTTGTCTTCTTCGACCACTTTGCGAGTAACTTCGTTCAGTTCACACTTCGGAAGATGCCCTACAACTTTTACCAGCATTGAACAGAACACGGGTGGACTGTCTCATCTTTGTGAACATATCCTTGGCGCAAAAAGAAGACGTCCGGTTATTCTGTTTCCCCGACTCCGCTATATAAATAAGTTTTTTTTGTGCGAAATTCAGCTAATATAATAACAATTTCTTTTTGTGCGAGATTGAAAATGCACGAATTATGGACTCTTCAACCAGAAAACGAAAACCACTCACTATAGAACAGAAGATGGGCATTTTGAAGCAACTGGATGCGCATGCCGGTACACGTGTATCATTAGCAATTAAACTCGGAATGCCGGTGTTGACGATTAACACCACTGCTATAATGAGGACTTCAATTGAAACTGTGGCACAGAATACTGGGCCGATGGCGAAAAAAATCAAGGCTATGAAGACATCTCCATTTGAAGAACTGGAGACATTGGTTAAGGATTGGTTTATCAATACACGTGCAGCTAATCGCCCAGTAGATGGAAAATTACTTCGTGAACAAGCTCTCTACATGGCAACCCGCCTCGGCATTGAAAACTTCACCCCTTCGAATGGTTGGATTGATCGCTTTAAGAAGAGACACAACATTGTTTACAACACATTGTGTGGTAAAAGTAGGAGTGTTGATCCAGACACAATTGAACACTGGAAGGACAATCTGCCATCCATTGCGCGCAACTATGAGCCGTGCAATATTTTTAATGCAGATGAAACAGGCCTTTTTTACAATTTACTGCCAAATAAAACTCTTGAGTGTCCGCGGAGAAAGCTGCCATGGTGGCAAACTCAGCAAACAACGACTGACTGTTTTGCTATTCACTAATTGTGATGGAAGTGAAAAATTGCCACCTATTGTTGTTGGCAAAACTTTGAAACCCAGGTACTTCAAAGGTGTAAAGACTTTGCCAACAAAGTATTACGCAAACAAAAAAGCATGGATGACCAGAAACTTGTTTAACTCACAGTTACAAGCATTAGATGCTAAAATGGGTCTCCAAAACAGGAAGATCCTTCTCTTTATTGACAACTGTGCTGCCCACACTGACACTTTTGTCCTGCGAAATGTCACTGTGTGCATGTTCCCCCCAAACTGCAATAGCGAACTACAGCCACTAGACTTGGCTTCAAAGCCAAGTATAGGAGGAGACTTGTGCAGAAGGCACTCAGCATGCTACACTCTTCTCAAGATCCCTGCTCAATAAAGATCAGTGTCTTAACTGCAATGCATTACATTGCTTATGCCTGGCTTCAAGTTGACCAAAGAAACATCTAGAACTGTTTCAAAAAAGCACGATTTGTGCAGGAAAATATCACAAGTGAGGAAGCAGTCATGGTTGAAGATTGTGATGATAACCCTGCCCCGTGGGAAACTTTGGGCACTGACGTAACCTTCAAAGAGTTTGTGGGTATATATGATGGGGTTGTGACATCAGAAAAACTGTTTGCTGAGGACATCATTGACGAACATTTGCTCCATAATGAAGATGTCGCAGATGATGAGGAAGAGGAGGAAAGAGATGAAAAACCAACACCAACCTACAGGGAGGCAGTGGATGCACTCGACACTCTCTCTCGATACTTACACAGTGTGAGTGGAAGTGGAAGTGAAAATGTGTTAACAAACTTATTCAAAGTTGAACAACAAGTACAACAACTTGCCTGTTCTAACAGAAGACAAACAAAAATTTCAGATTTTTTGTTTAGGCCTATTGCCATTTCTTGAAAATCTCTGTGCAACAATGCATATTTCCTGGAAAGTGATTTTATGTTTATTGTAATTTTTTCTGATAAGTTATTTTGTGTAACCTGCAACTATTGAAATTTATGCAAGAAGTAATTTTTTGTTCATTGTAATTCTTTAAGGGAAGTGATAGCCTATTCTGTTTGAAATTGTAATTTATTTCTGAAAAGTGACAGTAAATTAGAAAATTATTTATTTATATCTGAGTGCCAAAACGTGTGTTTCCTGAAATGACAGGAGTATAAAATTTATTCCAAATTTGTCGACTTTACTTTCAGTATACGTTTTTATTGTTTATCTTTTTCAAACACACATATTTCAGTACCAATATGTTCATACAGATATATAAATTCAGTATATGATATATTTGGTTAGTCAGGGTGGTAAAAAATTTCAATTTTACCATTTCCCTTATCATACACTTTCCCGCATCATACACCATTTTTGTGTTCTCCGTAGAAAAGTGTATCATAGGGGTTCTACTGTATTTTATATTCAGCCCCGTGTATTTAATGAGTAGATATTGTAGCTAAAATGTATCGGAGCAGTTTAATGTAGTTGTAAACATTGCACAATCCTATGTAAATAAAAGCACGTGGCAGCGTTGATGTTTACATGCAGCGGAAAGATATAAACTGGCAGATAATAGAAATTAATCAGGACTTTTTTGAATGTTCACTTTATTCCGAAACACCTATAAGATTAATTACTTTCAGTTTCTTATTGGCTGTTGTTGTGTTTACAAACCAGTTTTTGTGGGTTGTCTCAAGTTTGTTAGTTTGTTTTTACTCAGCATGCAGCTTGTGTATACTACCTCTCGTTATGATGGCAGTACTCATTAATATTGTAATCACTTTTTGTACGCATTTTGTTTTGTAATTATTGATGATACATAACTACTACATATTTCAACTGGCCGAACTTTACACCAAGTTATGTAACAAATGAATGTTCTGCTAGTACTAATCCATGATTTTCTGGTTTATAAATGTGGCTGTGTTCTTAAATTATTGTCTTTCTTGCGGTCAGTTGTTTGCCGAGAGTATTTTTACGGAAGATAGAGTAGTTTTTATTGTAATTGTCATTTTGATTTTAATTTTGTTTCTCAGTTTTTTCCTTCATGATTTTCTTAATGTCTTACTATCCACTGGTATGTAGAGCTATGGTAAGATGGTTTGTTTACTCCCAAATTTGATCGTGCTATCTGCGTCAACAATGGTGGAATTAACTTCTCTTTGTAATGGTGTATGATGGGATTTGGCATTTGTGTGAATTGGTCTGTCGTAAACATTGTGTCCTAGTCATCCATGCTAAATCTTGGTTACCGGGACAACCAAACATGTACAACTAGGACAAACATATACAGTAAAATCCCTTTGTTACGACCCCATTTATTATGACCATCCTGTTTTTAGGACCCTTTTTTGAGGAACCTGAAAAATTTATTTGTTTCACTACTATTTATCTGTTGCATTTTCCTTGGTGAGTGCTGTGCTGTAAGAAACGCACTGCTAAAAATAGATGACAACCTTCCTGACTGTCCATGCCAGCCAATATCCATTCAATTACCCCCCTTCCCCCAAATATCCACCCGCCACCTACAAGCCAGATTGTGCTTGTGTGCACGTGCATCAACTGTCTTGCCTTGCCTACTGAAGAGACCTGAGAAGGCAAGGCAGAGCGGAAGGGTGGAGGTTGTGAAGGGGGGGGGGGCATATCCTTCCGCTTGTCGCCACCCCAAGCCATTCCTGAACCTTGCCTTCTCAGCTCCGGACGGTAGTGTACGTCGCAGCTGCAGCCACACCACCCCCACCCATAAGTGTCTGATGGTCACATCACGTGCAACTAGCATCTAGCATCCTATCTGACTGCAAAGCAGAGCCTCGTGATTGTCTTTCACCTCCCACTTTCTCCTAGCCACCACTGTGAAACTTCACATTCCTCTCAAAGAAGAACAAGTCTTACTGAAAAATGTAATGCACATGCATGTGATCTGTCATTCTCCACTGGAGAACACATTTATAATCTGCATCTATGTAAAAGTCAAACTCAAGCCCATACTGAAAATCCCTGAACACTTTATGTCGCAATATTATCTTCGCACTGGGAAATATAGAGAAATTACCATGCCTGGATGTCCTGGTAACCAAGATTCTAAATAAGCTTACGGCAGACCAACCCGCATAGATAAAATGAGCCAAATCCTATCATGTGAAAAAAAAATGTTATTTCCAATATGGTTAACAAGGCCAGCAAGATCAGCGAGCCATCAAAGTTATGGAGGAATCAAATCTTCGTACCACAGTTCTACAGGCCAATGGATATGAAAATCATAAAAACAATTATTCTGCCGTCTATGATAGATAGTAGACTACAACTACACAACTAGTTGGTGTATGCAAGGTCTCCGTACTTTGGTGTAAATGTGTTAAACTGGTAAGATAATGACAAGACTCCAAGAATACAGTGAAACCACTTATTTACCTTTTTCAGGGGGACAGTAAAAGAATGTATATAGCGGGAAAGTGTAAATTAAGGGAAATCTCAAAAAAACCCATTCAGCTTACCTTATTTAGTACTTTTGTTTTTATGTTGCTTAAAAAACTCTACAGGTAAAATCAAAGTGATAGTATTCATGCAAACAATGCATTTATCATATTTTACCACATAAAATTTGGTACAGCAGTGTAAGTTACCAATGGGGAGATTTATGGCACATATTAGGAGAACATCTTAAAATGTTTAATTGATACTGTTACACATTTTACCATTTTTGCAATGCTATCACGAATTTAAACAAAACCAGTATGCATTTGATTGGGAATGTAAAGTTCTTTATTCAGATCAACATGTCTTTTATTTATTTATTCAATCATCATTCTGTAAGCCTGTTTCCACGAACTCATCACACGTCTCCATTATTATAGTATAAATTTTTGTTTTATCGAAAATGTCAGCAATTTTTTCCCATTACATTACCGTTATGTAACCATCTAAAACATGCTGCACTAAAATGGAAATGATTTTAAAACACAGCTGTTTATAATAAAACATTTTTAAACACGCTTAGAAAATTTTAGGTTAAAGTTACAGTTATTTGCGCTTACAAACAAAGACAAACGAATGCACGTAAGAGATCATTATTGCCAACATGAATACAGCGATCAATAGTGTTAGAGACAATCGATAGCACTAGCGGCAGGAATTTCCTTGCCACCATTTTGAATTTATTGTGCTGTGAGTGCAAGCATTACACGTGATCAACTTCGCTGTGATGTTTCTTCCTTTTTCTATTTCTAAACAAGTTTAGATGTCCATTCTTAGTCATCTATGACTCTGAAATCTCGTGTTTATAATGTCTTCGGAAAGTAAAAACATAGGCAAAAAATCGTAAAAAGAAAAAATAAAACTTTGATGATGTGATATTGTGCTGGGGTCTGCACTTCCTTCCACGATATGAAGATTCAACCAGAGTGTATAGTTTACAAGACTATGCAGATCATCAGCTACGTTATTGTGCAAATTGAAGGTGGCATTGTACCGACTGTATCGGTACACTACGTTGTTTGACGACGCCGGAGACAGTTCAAACATTGCAAGATATCTGCCATTAATATGTTTATTCTTCGCAACTATATTTTGAACACTTCCACGTATCCAGAAACTCTTACATACCTTATATTCCATTTGTTATAGTTTGGATTTTACGATTCTGTATGTAAACATGACTTCCTTCGCCATAGCGCTCCAGTGACAGTTACCGAACTTCAAGAAATTGTTTCCAAGAGTTGTAATTAATAATTTTCCTGTTTGTGAATTTATGAAAAGAGTTTTATATGTAATTAATTTTGTACATAGCGAGTTGTATAAAGTTTGTATTCTTTTTTTATTATGTGATTTCAGGTTTAATGGTAATAATTATTTCATTGTAATTTAACTTTTTACAGTTGTTCCGCCAAGTTGGGCGGACTATATTTTGTCTTGTATTCATGCTTGCTGTTTGTATATATAGTGAAACCCCTTATTTACACTTTTCAGGGGGACAGGGCAAAAAAGCGGGAAAGTGTAAATTAAGGGAAATCTCAAAAAACCTATTCAGCTTACCTTATTTAGTATTTTTGTTTTCTTGTTGCTTAAAAAATTCTCTAAAGGTAAAATTGAAGTGATAGTATTCATGCAAGCAATGCATTTATCATATTTCGTCATATAAAATTTGGTACACTGTAAGTTACCAATATTGAAATTGAATATACTGTTATGGTAAGATTTATGACATGTGCACATAGGCCTTACCAAGAGAACATCTTAAAATGTTCAGCATTTTACCATTTTTTGCAAATGCTATCGCGAATTTAGACAAAAACAGTACACATTTGAATGGAAATGTAAAGTTCTTTATTCAGATCAACACATGTTTCCACGAACTTGTCACACTTCTCCATTATTACAGAAGATATTTTGGTTTTATGGAAAATGTCCGCAATTTTTTTTTTTTGATTTCGTTACCGTTTTATATCTATCTAAAACACGCTGCACTAAAATGGAAATGATTTAAAACACAACTGTTTATTTATAATAAAACATTTTCAAACACGTTTAGAAAATTTTAGGTTAAATTTACCGTTATTTGCGCTTACAAAGAAACGAACGTATGTAAAGAGATCAATGTTGCCAATGTGAATACAGCGATCGATAGCGTTCGAGACAATCGATAGCGCTAGCAGCAGCAATTTTCTTGCCGCCATCTTGAATTTAATATGCCGTGAGTGCAAGCATTACATGTGATCACAGTCATTCTCCTATGGCTTTGCACGTGATCACTAACCTCTTTGTGCTGTTTCGTCTTTGTATTATTTCCAAACCAGGATGTGCCTTTCTTCGTCATCTATGACTCTGAAATCTCGTTTTTATTGTCTTCGGATGGCGAAAACATAGGCAAAAAACTTAAACAGCGGGGAAAATAAAATTTTTATGATGTGATATGCGGGAAAATTTAACATTGAACTAAATGGCAGATAAACGGGACCTGAAGAAAAAAGTGCAAATCGCGGGAAAACGTAAATAACTGTAACGTAAATACGAGGTTTCACTGTATACTCTTGTTTTCCTAGAATGTACGTTCAGTCAGCTACCTGTGAAATGTAACTGTAACTCTTGTCTTTTGTTATCATAAATATGGAATGGGTTGTTATGCTGCAAGACTTGTACCGTATTTGTCGGCATATAGAACGACCCCGCATATAAGACGAGTCATGGTTTTGAAGGTACAAAATCTTGAAAAAAAAAAGTAAATTAATTTTGAAATTCCCGACAGAAAAATATTTTTTTCCTTTGCCAAAAACATTAAAAATTTAGTTTAAATATTTTCAATGCATTTATTACCGTCATATAAACATCATAGTAGACACAAACTAATAACATTGGCTACTACTGCCACCCGGGCGCCCAAGAGCCAAGGAAATGCACTGCGGCGGCTGGCCGGCGACCCATGCAGGCATCATCAGTTGCCGGCAGTTGTGCGCGACTTGGCAACGCCGGACTGAGGTACGCCACGCGCTACATGGCAACACCGGGCTACAACAGCTGCTTGCAAGGTCATTGGATTTCTGTGCGCTGTTGTATGCCAGCCTAGCACTAGACGGTAGACACATGAATGTGTGGTACGGTACCTAAATCCTCGTTTTTTCCACCCGAGAGTCATGTGCTTGCGAGACAAAGGATCTCGGCACGCGCTCGCATTGATTGCCTCTTCGCTGCGAGGAAGTGTCCTTTATTATGAATGATGCTCGTCAAGATTTCATACCGTAAATTTTATTAAAATAAACGGGGCACTCGGTTTTTGTTTCTTTAAAACGTCATACAACTCCACAGCTTACAGCTTAGCTTTCAAACGATTTTTGGTTACCAAAAATTTTTGCACCCTCATATAAGACGAGTAGCAATTTTTGAGGGCCAAAAATATGTAAAAATTGTTGTCTTATATGCCGGCAAATACGGTAATTGATTAATTTTCGGAGCCTGTTTAGTTAATTGTTTGGGTTTTTCTGAGTTGAAGTCCTGTAGCATAATGGCCCAAGTCCTAGTGTTTTGTTCGTGTTTTGCTGTTTGTGATTTTTCTCTTTTGCTCAGTAATTCAAGGTAACTTTTGCATTCGGGCTTTTCTCAGTGTAACTTCTGGTAACTTTTCAGCAGTTTATGAAAGAGAGAGAGGGGCAGATATTCAAATTCACGCCTTAGTTTTGTTTGTGTATTTATTAGTTTCTGCAGACGTGTAATTTGAAGGTTAGACTTTGCCATTGAATGTAAAGTATCATTGCCGATAAATAATAGTAAACAAAGTGGATATTTTCCGTGCACCTTATGTGCCCGCTTTATGAGACTGTGCTAGGGTGGCAGTGATTGTGTGCATCTACTACTGAGGTAGATTATGCTAGAGTTTGTCTATGTATTTGGAGGCGAGTGACCTCACGATTTTTGTATACGTATTTAGGGTTGTGTCTCCCCACGATTTTGTGTTAGGGTTGACTACTGAGGAGTAGACTCAGTTAGCATATGTTGTGCGAGTTAGCTTCCTATAAGGATAGGGCTAGCCAATGTTTTGTACATGTTGTCTTTGCTTCACCTTTCTCAGTAATCTCGACTAGGGCTTCTTATGTTCCATATTGTTCACATTAAATTGTTTCTTTTTGCATGCTTGTTACTAGTATTTTGTAAAGTTAGTGTTCAATGTTATTTGTTTACCTTATGCTTTAATTTCTAATTTTTTTATTCATGTTGGCAATTTAATTAATGAATTTTTTTTAAGGTTATGTTCAGATTTGTTATGTTTTGGTTTACGAATAAATCAGTGCTAGGATTGACACACTGACTTCCATGTTTTTCTTGAAGTTAATTTATAGTATACCTTTTTCATGATTGCAATATAAATATGATTTTACTTGCAGATACAGTGATCTCTCAGTTTAAGGTCTTCCAGTTTAATGATTCTTTCACTTTAACAACTGTTTATTTTTGGTCCCATCTTAAGTCTCAACATACTTTTATCATTCATTTTAAAAACTCCTTCAGTTTAAGGATTAATTTTTTCAGTCCCTTGAGAGTTCGTTAAACCGAGAGATACTGTATTGCTTATTATTCACTGGTACTGCCACACTGAGATTTGAGGTACTGAGGATTAACACTTGCTTGCCTGAGCTTCCATGCGAATAATAGGGAGTTGCAACCCACGTTTCTGTTCCTGGGTACTTGTTAGTTACCATCACCTTTAGTGACGTTAGCCTGTATGATGGGAGGTGATGGTACAATATGCAAGAAAATTTAACATTGCACTAAATGACAAATAAGACCTGAAGAAAAAAGTGTAATTTGCAGGAAAACGTAAATAACGGTAACGTAAATACGAGGTTTCACTATATAGTGAAACCTCTATCCATCATTTTTCAAGGGACCAATAAGAAAAAACGATGCATGCGAGCATGCGGGAAACACCTAACCCTTCCCCTCTCACTATAAAAAAAAATATTTTTAATATGTTGCATCACATGACAATTTGCACTTCAAATATGTGTGTATCGAATATGGTCGTAGCTCATTTGTATTACCGACTATCCAGTTTAACTTCAAAGGTGGCAATCCGAGACATTTGGCGATGTCAGCATGCTTTTCAGCGGGACATTTTTCTACCTCCTTTATTATTTCAAGGCATTCGTCAAGTGAGCGAACAGATTTTGAAGGCTGCGACATTGTTACAGCAATAATTTATAAATAAATTTCACAGGCCTTAAAATAAAAATCGTGTACTCCACTCGTTAACAAAATTCATAAAACTGTTGCTATTTAAACGGAAAACGTAACAAGATTAAGACGTATTTACAACGTGAAACGTAACCTCTCCGACTCGTGCGCTTGCGCTCAGCTACCTTCGGCTATACTCGGAAGTGCACAAAATGGCGGAAGAAAATTCCCAAAATTCTTGACGTTACAATTATTTATTCACTTAACTTTATTGCGGAAAAAAAATCACACATTTATAATATAAAAAATGAATTTATACACAATATGTGTTCAATATCTATTGAAAATAATTTGGATATCAATTTAAAACAAATATTTCCTCTATAAAAAAATTACGTTTTTCTGTTGGTGGCAACATGTTTGTTGTTCGTTCAACCAACAAAAATATGGCGTTTGTGTTTACACGCACAACCTACTACAGTAGCCTACGTAAAACGTTTCTTAAAATAAGATGAATGATTGCCAAACATATTTGAAACAATAACTGTGAAATTCATAGTCAAAACAAACCAAACATATTACGTTCGTCTATATTTTTGACGACGGTAAATGTTTGCCTTGTGCGGTTATGATACGTTGCTTACACCTGTTTGTTTCGAGAAGTGTATACGAACATGGTATGAAAACGTAAATTGTAAGTTAACTTTTTTTTTGTTGTAGGCGAAAATGTCTGAACGATCAATGCGGGAAATTTATGCATATATGAACGATCCATATGGGTTTATTTAACATTGTTTATACAGGCAATTTGTCGGGACCGTGAAAAACGATCAATGGATCCGGGAACAACAAAAAAAAAGTTAACTTACATTTTACGTTTTCATACCACGTTCGTATACACTTCTTGCAACAAACAGGTGTAAGCAACATATCATAACCGCACAAGGCAAACCTTTACCGTCGTAAAAAATATAGACGAACGTAATATGTTTGGTTTGTTTTGACTATGAATTTCACTGTTATTGTTTCAAATAATTTTGGCAGTCGTTCATCTTATTTTAAGAAACTTTTTACGTAGTCTACTGTACAGGTTGTGCATGTAAACACAAACGCTGTATTTTTGTTGAACGAACAACAAACATGTTGCCACCAACAGAAAAACGTAATTTTTTTATAGAGGAAATATTTGTTTTAAAATTGATATCCAAATAATTTTCAATAGAAATTGAACACGTGTTGTATATAAATTCATTTTCCTCTATTTTAAATGGGTGCTTTTTTTTTCCTCGATAAAGTTTAGTGAATAAATAATTGTAACGTCACGAATTTTGGAAATTTTCTTCCACCATTTTGTGCACTTCCGAGTATAGCCAAAGGTAGCCGAGCGCAAAGGCACGAGTCGGAGAGGTTACGTTTTGCCTTGTAAATACTTATCTTGTTACGTTTCACGTTTAGATAGCAACAGTTTTGTGAATTTTGTTAACGAGTGGAGTACACATTTTTTATTTTAAGGCCTGTGAAATATATTTATAAATTATTGCTGTAACAATGTCGCGGCCTTCAAAATCTGTTCGCTCACTCTGAGAATGCCTTGAAATAATAAAGGAGATAGAGAAATGTCCCGCTGAAAAGCATGCTGACATCGCCAAATGTCTCGGATTGCCACCTTTGACGTTAAACTGAATCGTCGGTAATACAAATGAGCTACGGCCATATTCGATACACACATATTTGAAGTGCAAATTTTCATGTGATGGACATATTAAAAATAATTTTTGAGGTTATGTTTTTAGTTTTTTTAAGTGGGGTTAGTGTTTGGTGTTTCCCGCATGTTTCGTTTTCTCGCATGCATCGGTTTTTCTTATTGGTCCCTTGAAAAACAATGGATAGAGGTTTCACTGTAATCAAGGAGGGCTGCAGCCCAATAGCACAAACCGCCACTGAATATAGATAAATCCTGGCAGTATAAAGGGAGGTGTATATATATATATATGCCGAGTAAAAACAAGGTCCCATTTTTCAGAAACAAGGCAAAAAAAAGTTGGCAACAACAGCCAATTAGATGACTTTGACAGTGGTTGGCTGCTCAGGAGCCTCTTCCACATTGGTCACCTGAACAAACAATCACAGCCACAGGCAAAAAGGTCATAAGAGTCCATCTTTGTATTTATGGTTTAGTCAAGAATGGTGCCAAATAGTGTGTTGGTATCACATGTTACGAGGATTTGCTTTCAGAAGTGTGGTTAAGTCAACCACTGTCTCTCATGGTGTGTTGGTATCACATGTTACGAGGATTTGCTTTCAGAAGTGTGGTTAAGTCAACCACTGTCGCTCATGGTGTGTTGATATCATACTTTGCAAGGTTTTGCTTTCAAAGTTGTTAAACATGTTGAGCAATTAACATCAAGTTTTAATAAATGTCTGTGTAAACTATGAAAAGTTTATTTCTTGATGCACTCGTTTCATTTTTGTCATTATACAGTTTTTTCTTCATTGATCAGTTATTTTTTCTGTTGTGCTACAAGGTTTATTTATTCTTTAATGCCAGATTTGTAGTTATTTTCTTATGTTCATTGTGTAGCTTGAAAGGAAAGCTATTTATCTCAACTGTTTTCACAGTTGATAGCTAATTGTTGTTATTGTCTTCAAAGCACGATGCCTAATCTTGAAAGCACTACTATAGGGTCGAGCATACCTGCTAGTTGTGGGTCTTTCTTAGCTTCCCCTCACCTTTAACCAACCTTCAAGTTGCCTAGGCAGACATGCTGGTTTAGTTATCTGGGTCACTGGGTACTGAGCCCTCCTACCACGACAAGGTGAGACCCTCAGGAGGGTATGAGAACTTTGTACTGCCGTTTAAAAGAAGAAGCAACTAGTAATGAATTTTATACAAAGATTTGTTTTGCTGACGGAACTCAGCATGACAAAGTTTCTGTGTAACATTTCAAAACTTAATTTATTTGCACAACTATTTATGAATGACTAGTTTACCAACTATGTGGTGGTTGTCACTTTGTGTTGTCTTTTTCCAGCATGGACAAATTCCAAACTTGTAAAAGAATTAGAAGAAAGGCGGAGGGTGGACGAATTACAGTTCCAACGTGCAGGAAGAGGAGCCATTCAGAAAACATACTCTTTTGATCCAACAAAACAGAGGCCTTCGTTAGTCAAGGAGCCAGTTGTTAGTGCCAAGAAGAAAGAGTAACTAGATGTTTCAATAGTATTTGAAAGTGACGATTGCAAATTGTACTATTGGAAACGGTTTTGTTATATGTTTTTGTTATAATAAATGTAGCATACATGATACAACTTATTTGTATTTATTGACAAAAAAACCAATTATAAACTTGTATGATACATACTGTACAATGCTGTGTGTTTTTATTCATAATTGTATCTCCTCCTGAAAGATAGTACCTGCGATGCACTGATTAATGACATTAATCAAGTTAGTATTCTCAAGGGCAGCTGCTACTCTTTCCTTATCTGCAAGCTGCTTGTTGACTGCATTCTCAGAGGCGTGACTTCCAGGTGTTATCTCCACCTTCACCTTGAATCTTGTTGGCAGGGAGCGTAGGAGCTGAACTCTGATCGCAAGCCCTATCAGAGCAGCCATGCTACAGTGTGGAATTGTTGGAGTGAACTGCACATGCACCGAGTTTCTGGCATTATCCACCTGAACAACAAAATAAAAGTTATAGCAGTAACTAAACTCCAACTCTCAACACTCACTAGCTAAAATAGTGAAGTACACTTAACCAGAGTAGGAAATTTTATTTTCAATACCAATTTATCTTAAAGGATGCTGGAAAAAATAACGGATGTCTACCAAACTCTTATTAAAAATGTTGAAACATACAGTGAAACTCCTTATTTACACTTTTTAGGGGGACAAGGCAAAAAAATGTGAATAGCAGGAAAATGCAAATAATTGAAATCTCAAGAAACTCACTCAGCTTACATTATTTAGTACTGTTAATTTTCATGTTGTTTAAAAAAACTCTCTACAGGTAAAATCAAAGTGATTGTATTCATGCAAGCAATGCATTTATCATATTTTGTCACGTTGTAAGTAACCAATACTGGAATTGAAAATACATTTATGGGAAGAATCGCAGCACGTGCACCTCCCACTGGAGAACATCTTAAAATGTTAAGAGATCTGATTTTTTTTTTCCCCATGTTTGGTTAACATTGTTCAGCGCTTTAAAGTTTTTTTCCAACGCTATTACTAATTTCGACAGTAATAGTACACATGTGAACGGGAATGGATCAACAAATGTTCCCATGAACTCGTCACACTTCTCCAAGAGTTTCAATTTTTGTTTTATCGAAAATGTATAGCCATCTAAACACACTGCACTGAAATGGAAATGGTTTTAAAAAACAACTGTTTATAATAAAACATTATCAAACAGGTTTTGCAAATTTAAGGTTAAAGTTACCATTATTTGCACTTGCAAACAAAGACAAACAAATGGGCATACAGAGATCAATGTTGCCAACGTGAATACAGGAATTGATAGCGTTAGGGACAATAGTGCTAGCGGCTGCAATTCTTTCATCGCCATCTTGGATTTATAGTGCTGTGAGTGAAAGCATTACACCGCAGAGCATTTACTCCTACGGAAAGAGAGGAAACTCACGCTTGTAACTGATGTTTCTTATTCTGACCTCGCTGCTCTGAGACAACTATTTTCCCCCCTAGCAACCCCACCCAACCCTCATGACCTGTTTGTTTATATTTGTGTTTGGTTTTGGCGCAGACACATTTTTGTGGACGTATTTTGCCTGCAAGTATTACACACGACACATTTTGTCCCCCCAAAAATATGGTAGAGACATTATATACGTATTTAACGCGACGGCATTAACATTCGTCCATAGTTACATCCCAAAACATATGTGAAGTTTGCCAAATAACCACAAAGCAAGATCAGACAAAAACATGACATGGCGGACAAGCTCCTAACGTCACAAATAAGGGTTGGCTACTAGCGCACCCATTCTCGTTGTGCAGATAATGTCTACTACTGGCAAAAAAATAAGCAACACAAGTCCCCTATACCCAAAGATGTTGGAAGGGTCCAGATGGAGCATGTCGCTGGGAATTGTAACCAACACTTGACGTGGCTGGTATCAATATGGCAGACTAATTAAAAAATTGAGGAAATATTAGTTAGGAGGTGTGTAAACAGGGCTAAAATATAGAGTTTTCAAACTAAAACTTCAATTAAAGAGCATGATACATTAATTTACCATAAAAAATACCAATCTGATGTGTACTTTTGAGGTTAAAGCAGTATGGCGGCTGACAAATTTGGTGGCTACCTCTCCCCCATCTTGGCTTCTCTCCCCTCGCCGTCATTTAGACCTTATGCTACACCCGTGCCTATACCAGTGTCACACCTCCCTGCATTACACACTATCACGGTCATTCTTCTATAGCTTTACACATGATTACGAACTTAACTGTAACATTCCTTTTCTGTTCTAATTCCAAACAAGTTTACAGGTCCTATCTTAGCAAAAAAATGTAAACAGAGGGAAACACAAAAGTTTGGTGATAATATGCTGGAAAATTTAACATTGCAATAAATGACAAACAAACGGGACCTGAAGAAAAAAGTGAAAATCATGGGAAAATGTAAATAATGAGAACATAAATACGAGGTTTCATTGTATACGCAACTTTTGATGACCATTTAATTCATTTTTGCGATTATACGTTTATGTAGCAGTTTCATGTACTGAAAGTTTTCACCTAATGTGTATATGTGCTTACATATGTGCACATATATAAATAAATGAATAGGTATAATATACTACACGTACATACATGCACACCACCTACATTTTACCGTACACGTAACTGTGCTGTGCAGGAAAGGTTTTTTAGTCACACGCTTCACACAAAACATTACAGTCAGACAAATTACAGTCTACACCATGTAAGAATTCTGTATTTTGACAGCCGATGCTACCAATATTTGTAACACGTGGCAGAATAGCATACCATTTAAAACAAAACGTGATCGTATGACCTGATGAAGTAGTGGTGGCAACCCTTAACAACAAATTGGTTAGTTTCCATTGCTGACGTTCAAATAGTGTGTATTGTTCGTGAAATATAAGTAAGCATTTTGAAGTAAGTGTAATATAATAACACAGTTCCTTAGCCAGCATTTGTTACTTAACTATTTTGTTACATTCAAATTGCGTCATTTCTCAGGGTGGCTAGCAAAACCTGTAAAAAAAAATTCCCTGACTTTTCCAGGTCAGCTGCTTTTATTTCCCTGACCAACGAAATATCAATAAAATTAACCAGGTTGTATAATCGCGACAAACATTTTTTTTTTGGGTAAATATTAAGAATTGCCACTCATCGTGTGCCAACCAAACTATTGATTTTAGACATATAGTTTATTTATGGAAACTTTTTTTAGGGACGTTATAAGTAGTGCTATGTAAAATAATGTTTTTTAAGGTTAAGTTAGGTTGTTAGATCAGGTAACAAATTTTTTATGTAGGACTACTTCTAATGTCTTTCCTTACGTAAAATTTTTGGTATGTTGCCTAGTTTAGGTTAGGAAACCAAATTTAATGTTTGTAATCCAATTTAACTTAAACCAACCTAACCTAACAAAAAAATTACATAGGACTACTTATGTGCGTAGAAACATTTTTCACAATAAACTACGTATATGTCTAAAATCAATAGTTTGGCCAGTAAAAGGTGAGTAGTGATACTTAATATTTATCTTTTTTGTGAAGCTGAACACTATTAATCAACATAACTTCACCTTGCAGAAATTATATAATATCTTAATTATTTACAAAGCAACAAAGTCCTAGGAATATTCAAATACAACAATTTTTACTTATGACAATTCACTTTCCACTTTTAAAATGCTGTTGTGATGGAGAGAAAAGCTCTCGATACCAGAATTAAAATCATTTAATAAGTTGTCTAAAAACAGGTGTGTAATACCTGGTCACAACACCATCATTCTTTGGATCCCAAAAACATACTGTAATGTGCACTTGATGTTTTTGAGAAACTTTGTTCAATGATTCGTCAAAACAAACTACAACTTTCTTCCCCTCTAGCAATTAACTCATTTCATCCATGAAATACGACGCAAGACCAAATGTGATGTAAAAACCTATCTTATCTCGCTGTAACTGAAGTTTCTTAGCTATGACACTAATCTAGAAACATTGTTTTGCATTGTACAGGTTTGAAAAAAAGCAACTAGGCCTACCTTCACAGTTTAAACTCCCAGCGTACTTAGGGTTTTCTGCCTTCAATGTGGTTCATAATGGAACACCGGCCCATGTTGCTTAGTAAAGAAAAAATAATATTGCACAAACTGCACCTTGCAAAGTTATCACCAGGATCTTCGCAATTCATTTAATAGTAGTAGGATAGGTTAATGGTACAGTCTCTTTCTTCCTGTTATGACTGATTTCCCTAAATTAATTACATTGTGGAAATAATACGCGTTTCCAATATTTTAATGCACTTAATCATTTTCATAAACACACACGAGACCACGTTATGCTGTAACTTTCTAACACACCTTTGTCACTGCACTAGCCAAAAAGTACAGGCGCGTTCCGCCATTACGCGGTACAGTAGATAAAATACAATTTAAATGTAAATCCACGGACTTCAGACATGATGAGAAGATATTAATACTCGCACGAAGCATAGAAAAAAATATTCGCGCCACGCCAAGTAAACAATAAACAACCAACGATTACAAACGTATCAGCATGCCGCACGTTAAGAACAAAAGCAAACTAAGAATCCTATGTTGCCAAGTCCACGCCTTCAATTTCTACTACGAACTCTTGGGGGAAAACAACAAAACTGTTTAAAACATAAATTATTAACTAAAACTTCATTAAAATTAACTAAATTTTGCAAACAATACGCAAGAAACACTACGAGAGAGTAGTTTTTTACCACTGTGAAAACTTGAAAACATCACAACACATTGTCAGGGAAACCATTTATCTGGCAACACTGGCGGGAACCACTAAAAATTCTGGTACAAAACGCCTAAAAAATTATATTTGAGACGAAAAACTGGTACCACGCGTCAAATCCACTGTTCCATGCAACTACAATATCGGTACGAAAAAAATATTATGGAACTATACAATTAGTATATGTACCAAGAAAATGGTACGTTGTGTTCGCGGAAATGTTCATTTATCAAATTTTGAAATTCCAGGTTTTTTTCAGAGAATTCCCTAACTTTTTCCCTGACTTCTCTAGACGTCTTAAATTCCCTGACTTTTCCCGGTTTTCCCGGTCGCTCGCCACCCTGTTTCTATAACTATTTTACGAACAACCGTACCATTCAATGGAGAGTCGACTATAACCAAAACAAAAGACTGCCATTTGCAAGTGTGAAATGTGGCGTGTACGTGTGTGTTTGAGATTCTTATGTGTTAACTTTAATATTCTGTACGTATATTTAATATATTGCAATATGGGGATAAAAAACCCAAACAGTAACAGAAAATGACAATGAGATTACCTGTTTCACAAGATGGGAATTCAAAAACCCTTCAGCCTTGATAACTACTGCCCGGCAGCTTGGTATTTCTAGCAAAAAGTTACAAAGAAAGAATCAAATTATCAATTAAAAGAAACGTATTGTGGTAAATAAAAAAAAATGTTGCCTACCATTTATTTTAAAAGAATTTGTGTGTTAACACTCACAATTCTTGTTGTAGACCTATATACAAACATGCTTTTTTCAAGGTGCCGACTCAATTAATGTTTGTAGGTAAAAGTTATTCTTTTTTAGTAAGTAAATGGTACCATTTAATATTAAGTCCACATGAGATTTTGTGCCTGTCAGCTGCCAAAATGTAGCCCTAAATATTATCAAAAGAAAGGACAGATGACTTATGCCTATGTATTTCCCAGGAATTAAATTGTTTAAGCGGGTGTTTCCTGCAAAATTTTAATAGTTTTGAAAAATGTTATACTACTTATACGAGATATGGTTTGATTTATAGATATATATTGAGACTATTTTTTACAGTAATGAAAATATTCTAGCTTTCATACTTTTTGTATAATGGCAGGTCAAAGCCCAAATTTGCATAAAACGGTTTAATACAAAAAAGAAAACAAAAGGACTTACAGAAATGAAACAATTCACACTGAATAACAGTGTCACGGGCTACATCATGATATGTATGAAAATCACATTTGAATACATTTTATATTTCTAAAAAAATTGTTGAATTTGAAACAAAAAATTGGCAATTTTAAATATATTTTTTTAAAAATACATAAAATGTCACTGAGGACTTTTACATACCTCTTGACGTAGTCCTTGACACTGTTATTCAGTGTGAATTATTTCATTTCTGTAAGTCAGTTGGTTTTCGTTTCGTGTATTAAACCGTTTTATGCAAATTAGGTCTTTAACATGCCACTGCACAAAAACTATGAAAGCTAGAAAATTTTCATTACTGTAAAAAAATAGTCACAATATATATATATAAAACAAACCATATCTTGTATAAAAATAAAAATTATTAAAACCATTCAAATTTGGCATGAACTCCCCCTTAACGATATGTATGAATTACCAAGTTGGATTTTAAGCTGTTCTTGGCAATCAGGCCTAACCATATTTATTACTTACGCTTTATGTTGATATATTATTTCCATTTAGGTTGTGAGAGGGCAAATTTTTACTATGTAGGCTACAAGAAATATGTTTACCAGTTTTTATATAGTAAATTTGTTTAAATTTTGAAGGTACGCCCTACCACAAAAGGTAAGTTTTTTGGATACTCTACTACTTGAAACTGAAAATATACTATAAGTGCACTAAAGCTTGTATGTATATTTTATTTTAGTTTGAAGATGTTTGTTTGCACTGTCATATGCTCTTGTAACTTCAGTTTGTTGAAACAAAATAAACTACTATTATTTATATTTAAACTTTTTAGGTGTCAAGTAGAAATAAAAAAACCAGAAGTTACAAATACTAGCCTATATACGTTACCCATACATATTTGTTTATTTTTGGTAATGTCCTTAACTGCTACAACAATTTTTTATCATACCTAGGAAATATACGACAAATAATGTTAAATCTTGAACGATTATATAACTGGCACATCAATATATCACAAAATCCAGACAGCCACCTGACCTTAACCTTAGATAACAAACCCACATTTCAAACTTCCCACCGCACCTTAGTTTGCCCTCTGGCCGCTAGGTGTACTGATTACCAACCACCGCTGGACAATAGACTTCAGTGTGCCTCCACTCACCTGATGAAGCAGATGTAGTCTGCAAAACGTTGTGACCGTACATCCGTGGAGAAATGTGTTCGTCCTATGTGTGTTTCTATCTGCAAGTACCATCCTGTGAGTACTTGTGCACAATTCTTTCTGTTTTAATTGTAATTAACATCTGTAGAGTAGGCTGTTTATTAATGTAACATGAAATAATTTTCCATTAACATTGCCCACCTAATCCTAGTAAGATTAATGTGCAGCCAGTATTGAAAACAAATTACAGTAAACCCTCGTTTTACTGGACTAATTGGGGGGAGATGTGGTCTGGTTAATCAGAATGTCAGGTAAATCGCGAAGTACCAAAATCGGCACACGGAAATACACAAGCCGATAGATATATAGCAGTGTGATACGTGTGGCAATGCAGCGTGTTTGTCTTTATCAAATTGCTGGAAGTGGGCGAGGTGGAAGGTTTGTGATGACTGGCGAGAGTAGAAAGATAAACGCGCACCTTTGTCTGCTCACTGAGATAACCAAGGATGATGGGCGGGGGAAGAGTAGGTTAGGGATAGAAGGAGGCTTGCTATCAACTTGGTTTCATGTTACATTGTGTGGTAACACGTGAACTTGAGCTACTGTTTTGTATCTCACAGTAAACCGTTTATTTACTAAATATATAACAAATAAAAAATTTCCATCTAAAGTACCGCTGTTTGCATCGCGACGCAGTATCGTATATAGTGTCTGTGAGACAACAATCTAGCCGCCGCCCTCGAGAATTTCGGAAGGGCAAGGGACGGAAATGCTAGGCGTGTGAAAGGCATGTGTTGCGCTAGTTTGTCCGCAGCAGATTTCATCTCTACACCACGCACATTTACACTACACTAGGATTGTTGAACATACACTGTCTCATCGTGTGAAGATGCAGTAGCAAGTTTCACATGTTTCCTGGGTCCAAAAGTGCCAATTTTATTGTTCAACATCATATTTCAACACATAACTATTCAACTTGTCTTTTGCTTTACGAATGTCCGACTCAGTTTGTTTCTTGACACCATAATCATCACACAACTTTATTACAGAAACACCGGCCTCTTAACTTTTCTATTCGCTCAATTTTTTTGTTTGATGTCAAAGTTACTTTCTTTCTTTTCTGTCCTGTTGCAAGATGCCATTTCATAAAAAAAAAGCACAATCTTTATTGCGCACATACATCAACTGCGTAAAAAATTCAAGTCAACACGACAGTCGTTCTTGCCCGGACACGTCAAAACACAGATGAGCGACTAGCTCTGCTTACCATCTTACACAGCTATCTGTGCATGCGCCTTAACTCACCACAGCACAATAACCAGGTAGGTCTTGTGCTGCACGTGACAAGTACATAAATCTGACGGTGGAATAATTTTGTCCGTTAAATACGAAGTCCGCTGAACGGAGGTCCAATCAAACGAGGGTTTACTGTACTTGTCCGAGATCTAAAAAATAAAAAAGTCACAACACACATTGAGGTTTGTACCTTAACTGTTGACATGTTTTGATTGTCAGCTAGAAATACATGGTGGTGGAAGTATACACAATGTTTTTGTTTATATTGCCCTACTTTTTTATGATGTCAAATAATTAACTACGGCATTACTTTTTGTTATTTTTGCGAATCCATTATACCAACCTATAAAATGTTTTGTTTAGCCAGAATACGTGAATAGGCACAGATATTGAAAATACAATTACCCTGACATTCCCAGGCTTCCCAGACAAAAATTAAGAAGTTTCAATCTTTTCCATGAATCTAAAAAAAATTTCAAAATAAACTTAAAAAGTTTGAGTGAATAAAATTTGCACAAGACTGGTTTCAAAAACTAGTCTGAAATATTTACGATTGCTCTGCTGTTTGCAAATAGTCAGTGGAATAGTCAACTTGTGTTTGACACATTCGGCCTTCATAATTGAAAGAACAGCAATTACTAGATTCAGTTACACGCGTGGAAATTAGCCATACTCTTTAGTGTGTACTGTTTTTACGATAATTATTTTTTTAACTTAAGCAAGAGCAGATATAAAAAATTCAAGTAAGTTTGGTTTAAAATTGTTTTTGCAGGGATATCAATTTTTTTTCGAAACAAGAAATTACACGATTTCTACTAAAAAGTGAATTAACCAGAATTTCATTAATTACATAATTAGTTAAAACTGCCTTTTGCTAACATCGAGAAGACAATTTAAAAAAACTGCCAGACAGTTTTTTGATATCCGCTCTCGTTTAGGCATAAAAAATTAATATTGATAAAAAGTGGAAACTAGAGAGTATGGCGTTAATTGTTAAAGATCATGTTTATTTTCATGCAGTTAATAGCTGAACGTACCTTATTTACAGCTTCTATCTCAAAGAGGCTTATAAAAAAAAATGCTCAAACAGTTATGACAGCCTCATATTCTATACACAGTACTGTTGATGCATATACAGGATGAGTAAAAAAGAATACCCCATCTTTGAAGGTCTATATAATCACAACCAAACAAAAGAACCTTGGAACACTGAAGTTTTTGTACCATACCTTTATAAATGTTCAATTTGACCGCCACGAGCAGCACGACTCACGTTGACGTGATACTCTAACTCTTTCCAAACTCGTGCCAGCATATCCGGTGTAATGGTGTGGATGTCGTCCAGAAGCCTTGGTGTGAGGCGGTGAGGGGGGAGGGTACGGTCTAAGGTTTCATTTGTGTGCCACTAGAAGGCACTGAGAGCTACCTTCGTTGCACTACGAGCATGTGTAGGGTGTTAGCTGCAACACAATGGCGACTGAACAACGGAAGACATTCAATGTCACTAGCTTTGTGAAGTGTAAACTCGTAACGACTGTTCAACGCGAATTCCGTTGTGAATACGGACGTTGTCCACCTGATAGGTGAAGAATCCTACGGTAGTTTCGTGACAAAGATTGCCTGTGTAGAGGCAAAAGTTCAGGGCGGCCGCATGTGTCAGATGACAATGTGCAACGGATTCAGTAAGTAGTCCACAAAAATCGACTCAATGAGTTACCCTGGAAATGAGACTCCCTCAATTGACTGTGTGGAGAATGTTGCAAAAGCGGTTGCTGCACAAACCATACTGGTTACAGCTTGTGCAGACTCTTACTGAAAGGAACAAAGAAATAAGACATGATTTTTGCGCAGACATTCTTGTCCGGGAAGAGGTTGACAATGCCTTCATCTCAAAGCTGGTGTTTAGTGATGAAGTGACATTCCATGACAACAGTAAGGTCAACGGGCATAACGTGGTGGTGACCGGCCACTTCTTCACTGGCCCCCAAGGAGCTCAGATCTCACCCCGTGGGATTTTTCCCTGTGGGGGTAGGTAAAGAATCTCGTGTTTGTTCACCATTGCCGAGTGAGAGATTTTGGTCAGCGCTTAACACTGAGCTCTTTAGCGCTGGTGAGGGGTGACATGTGGTGAGTATGAAGTAGCACCGGAATGAAGGGGCGGGGAAAACGGGACATCCCTGAGAAAACATGTTGACCAATGGCATTGTCCAGCACAATTCCCAATAGCGTAAATCTGGGGACCGACCTTGTTGGGAATCTAACCCGGATCGCCTTGGTGGGAGACGAATAGTCTGACCATTCGGCCACCGCGGTCCCCACACCATTGCCGACTAGCATTGCCAAACTCAAAACAATAACTATGGGCGCCATCCACACCATTACACTGGACATGCTGGCACGAGTGTGGAACGAGTTAGTGTGTCACATCAACGTGATTCGTGCTGCTCAAGGCAGTCACATTGAACATTTATAAAGGTATGGTTCAAAAACTTGACTGTTCCATGGTTATTTTGAGTGATTACACAATATTGTAAATTGTTTGGTTGTGATCATACACATCTTCAAAGTTGGGGTATTCTTTTTTATTCATCCTGTATTTCAACAGTAATCTTGTAGAGCACTATATTGAAAATCATCAGATCTGTGTACTACATTATAATGTCTTAGACGAAGGAAAAAATATCACACTTGTATGGCATATTGAAAAACAGTAAATAATCCATTTCAAATGAGTCACCAGGCATACGTATTTAACATTCGAATTTTCCGTTGATAAAAGCAATTTTCCTGACTCTTACAGGTTTTCCCCGTTATCCAGGCCTGTATCAATGTGTGTAGCTACAATGGTCTGGTAGGTAGGCACCACACTGGCTATATAAATTTGTTGATGTATAATTACCTGCACAAATAAAAAGGTGTTAAGAGATTACAATCAATACATTAGCTACACCGAACTTTAGTTGGTTTTGGTGGCACATAATGGAACAAGAGAGCAGTAGTGAAGAAATACCTTCGGTCTGCCACTGCCTTACTGTGAACAATCTTTATGAACGGGTTGTGCTAAAACATGGGCATGATATACTGACAATCTAATGAGGCACATCAATGCAGAACGACACCCACTACCTGAATGGAGCAAGCAATGGTGGAATGCCCATTGATGAATGTCATAGTGGTTTCCTTTTCATATCCACCCCCTCCCATGTCACTGCTCTACTCTAAATTACAACAAATAGTTGGCACACTTGCATAAGGAAACAGCTGCCAAATTATAAACCAAGACACTTGAATATAAATGTCGCCACAAACCTCAATTAGACGTTGTTCGACAACATGTAACTGCTCTAGAGTCAGAGGATGCTCCGGATCATTAATTCCCCGTATCAAATCTGAAACAAAAAGAACACAAGTTCAGACAATTACATCCCTGCAGAACAGCAACTACACACTAAAATTAATAAAAATAAAATACCAGCTCATTATAATGCTAGCATTACGAGACACTTACGACCTGCAGTTTAAAGGTACCCCTATATTCTAGATGTGACCAGTCCTTTATTCACGTATAACCAAATCAGCAGTATAACTAGCATGACAGCTGCTGCTGTTGTGCAGCCAATTAAATCTTATCCTGTGTGTAATGACCTTTTTAACATAATTCACCTAGAATTATGAGAACATTTTGGGTGTCCGGAGTTCTAAAATGCGGCTAGGGTTCTGAAGCTTCGCAAAAATAACCGGAAAAATGGGGGAAAAACAGGAAAAATTTGGGTTTTTTTCCTTTGATGTGAAAATGGGGAAAATGGATTGTAACTTACTTAAACACGCACAAATTTGACACTATACAGTCTAATTATTCAAACTAAACAACCAGACATAATTGTAATATCAAATTTGGCTAGACAATAATGAGGGTAGATACTACACCATACCAACACACAACTTTTTTATGCCATAAAAACTACAAGGGCAGGTGGAGGAGTAGGTATTTATGTACCAACAAAGTTCAATTGTGAGGAGGTAGATAAAATACAAAACAATCATAGCATATTACATCTAAGACTCAGATTTCTGTCCAAAAGCTTACATATTACAGGTGTTTACAATCCAAACTTCATATACAGACCAAAATATTTAATAGATCTAGATATGACCTTAAGGACTGCAGCTGGTAGAAGCTGTATACTAGTTGGGGAAACCAATGTAATAACATTTAAAAAATCTAGTTTTTACAGATGATTACATAGTCAACATGCTATATTATTGTCTGAAGCTGTGCAATAGGCAATTACCAACTAGAACAGTACATAATACTAAATTGCTTACAGACAACTTTTTCTCTAACGTTGAAAATCGTACTTACAAAATATATAATATCTTAACAGACATAAGTGACCATAATGCTTTACTGATCGACTTAGTTGGTCAAATGTTTAACAGTGTAGAAACACTAGAAGCTGTTGAAACCTTAATATGTAAGAAAATTAACTACACTAAACTGAACCAGTTCCTAAGTAATATAAATATTAAGTCAGATAAAGAAAATGTGAGTAGTCTAGTGAATACGTTAACTGAAAAGGTATGTGTAGGGCTGACAAAGTCTATGGACACTGAACAAACAAAGAAACTTAAGGGTAAATTACAACCATGAATGAATGAGGAACTTTTAAACCTAATACAATAATTAAAGATAATTTATTAAAAAAAAAAGTAGGAAATTAGGAGCATCACAAGAAACCTTATCTGACTGTAAAAATCTCAGTAACATCAAAGAAATGGTCCTGAAAGGCAATTTACTCTGGTAACATAATTGAGAATAGTAGAAATAAACCACAGACTTTATGGAAAGTAGTCAAAGATATACTCTCAACAAACAATAATAAAACGATAAATTAAATTGATAAATTAACTCTCAAAGGCATAACCTTGACGTCCGTCACGGCTTCGCCCATAACATTATTGAGCCTGATGTGTGTCCCGTCATGTAGTACGCCAAAGTCGAGTGACACATAACCTTCGTGCGACGCACCTTTTCATTTGCTGAGATGAAGTTGTTTTAAAAGTGTCAAGTAATTAATTTAGTCTCAACCTGTGCCTCAAGTTGCTTGTGTTAAATTTTAACTGAAACTTTATTGCTTTTAGGTTAAGCGTGTGTTTTGTTTACATTTGCTATGTGATTTGATACGTTGCTACTTGCAACACCAATGTTACAGTTTAAAGAAAAAAAGTTGTGCTTAGGGTATAAGGGATTTATTATCATTATTTAGTATGTAATTTCCATTCTTTTACTGTTGAATTATATTTGCAACGAGTCGTCAGGTGCAGCAAAAGTGGCAAGCCTGGGGCGACAGAAACGGGAAATCACCACACTGAGTGGAGATAAACTAGGAATCAACGAACTGAGGGGGCAGAGATCGCAGGTGCTAGCGGACGAGGAGAGAGCAAGAATGTCATCGGTTGCTCGAACTTTGGTCGGTAGGCGTGTGGGACGCCTTTAAGAGCCCACATAAGAGTGTTTTGCAAAAAAATAAAGCTGTGTAGACTTCTGCAAGTGATTTCAGGGTTAGAACCACGCGGGCGATGTCACACCCTGAGAAAGAGACTAGCCGGGTCTCCACGCCCGTAATCCATGGAGTGGCGTCCTAAACCATGACCGTCTACATATCTCCCGCTAACCCTGGTAACAACCTATACATGTAGTAATGGAATAACCAATTGCTTAAATTCTTATTTCACAACTATTGCAGAAGAACTTGATAAGGTTATTCCACAAACAGGTAGGGACCCAAGGTAACCGCTTCATGTACGAAATCATCACCAACAAATGAGGTAGAAGTTAAGTACTATAATTATAATGGAATTAAAGTCTGACAACACCAGTAAAGGTGATTGTTTCAGTAGTATTTTATTTAAGAAATGTACAGAGACTCTTACCCCACACATATAAAAAAATTTAACTTTGTGGAAGGATTAGTGCCAGACAAACTGAAAATTGCCAAATTAGTACCTATATACAAGGTGAAGACAGAAAACAACCTAGTAACTACAGACTGGTTAACTTTGTAAAGACAAATAGCTTCTTTTCAAAGAGACAGTATGGATTTATTGAAAAATCCAGTAATACATCAGCTCTAACTGACGTTAACAGTTTACAAAAGACGTTAGGTAAAGGCTTAGTAGCTGGAGGTCTATTCATAGACTTGTGCAAGGTCTTTGATACGATGAATCATGCATTACTGTTAAAAAAACTAGAAAAAGACAGAATACAAGGAATTGCGTTGGAATGGTTTCATAGTTATCTCACAGATAGAAAGCAGTTTGTCAATATATCAGATACAAACAGTACATTGTCTGACGTAAAATATGGAGTCCCACAAAGATCAGCTCTAGGTCCTATACTCTTTATAATATTCATAAATGATATTTTTAGTAAAAAATTACATGGTAAATTGATACTATTTACTGATGACTGTGGACTGTTATATGAGGCCAAAACGAGAGATGACATCTCCTGTATGATATGAGCGGATCTAATTAAAGTAAATAACTGGTTTGAAAGAAACAGGCAGACAATCAACCATAAGAAAAATTACATGTTCTTCCACAACCCAAACTACGTATTTTATGGTCTCGAAATCCCAATAAAAATAGGCAATATGAGTTCACAATGTTAAATACCTAGGGTTAGTTTTTGACACATCACTTCACTGGAACAACCATTTCAGTTACTTAGGATGTAAAATTTCTCCATTAGAAGGGATACTGCATAGATTAATAAACGTATATTACAGAAATAAAAAATACATATTATGCTATATCACATAGCCAGTTTAAATATATGGACATAATCTGGAGAAGTTGTACTCAGCAAAGATTTAAGCAACTCGCTGTTCTTCAAAATAAAATAATCAGAGCCCTTTTTGGCCTTCACAACTACACACCTCGAATTGAGATGTATAGAACTGCCCAAATCCTACCCATAAATCTCAGTGTCAAGTTGTCTCTGGCAACATATGGACATAACATACTAAACAACACAATAGGCTACATATAGGTCGTTCAGGGTAAAGTGAGCACTAAAAATTTAACCTACGAAAAATATCACTAGCCGATACTACATATAATTGAACATTACCTATAGTTGCCTATCTGCTTGTTTGGTTGGCAGCAAAATTATGCAATATAGTTCCATGTATTTTCGTACTTTAATAAAACAATATTGAAAATAAAGCAACCGAAATCGTCATAATTGTCATTTATAAAAGCAATAAATATTTTTTTATCAAACTGTATACAATCCTACAGACTGCACAAATTATCTTACACGCGCAAGCCATTACGTGCGGGAAGATATGAATTGGGTGGAAATAGAAATTTAGCAGGGCTTCTTGAGTGCTCACTTTATCCCGAATCGGCTATAGTTTGGGTGAAACAGATTTCAAACTAAATGAACAGATCTACAGACACAGTACAAGGAATACAAATGTAATGCACCAGCCAAGAGTTACCACCACAAATTATGGTATAAAAAGCGTACAACATAGAGTTATTAAAGCTTTTATTGACTTAACTGATGTTCTTAAGAAGCAAAAAAAGGAGAAGAAGAAAAACTAAAATTATATTTCTTTAAAAAATGCCTTTTATTCTCTTGAAGATGTTTACTGTATAAGTGTGAACTTATCGAGAGAGTGTACTTTGCTCAAATATGTGTACTGTACACTGAGGTACATGACCCAGTCCAAATATGTATGTTCTTTTATAATATAGTGCAATATATTACAAAGTCAGAACTACTGCTTGTAAATTAAGGATATAGGTTAGTAGTTGGTGTCTATATGATATATTATCAATAATAAAAATGGAAACTTATGCCATAAGAATTATATGAATAATTTAAGATATCATTGTTAATGTCAAAATATAACACATTCCTACCCAACACTGTAAGTTAATCCTAGATCAGCAAAAATGCTGATAAAAGTGATGTAAATTGAAATGATCTCTAAAGATTAAGATTATGACTTGTGTATACACTACAGAGTAGATTATAAGATGACTTCCCATGGAGAAAATTATACTTAATACATTACTGGCATCAAATCAATAATGGTGTATATATAATTCATAACATAATCTGAATTTTGGAGGTTCAGTACTGTCGTAACAATTATGTACCGGTTGGCAAACATCCTAACTCTTCTGTTTTAAAATAAATGTTAAACTATTACATACACACAAATACATAAATGTACAGATCTATTGTGTTATGTTCTTATGTGTAATAGAGCATACATATACAACTATTTGTTTTAATGTAAGTACTGTTTTTGCTGTTGTGTTAATATTTATATAATTCTTTACATATTATCCCAGCTATTTTCTTTCCCATTAGTTTAATCTATTTTATATTTGTAGGCATGATTCTTAATTTCTGTAAACTGAACAAACTTATCTGAGTAACCAAGAATAGACTAGGCTTAATCTCGGCCTTGGTATATAGTGTAAACTGAGTAGCTAAGATGAGGGCATACAAGTAATTTGCTGAAAATGTTGTAAATATGTAACTAGGGTAATATTAATATTTAGCCAAAACTCTCAAGTGTTGACATTATGTTTAAGAGTATGTGGTAGATAAATGAATGCTCAAAACATAAATTGATTTGTACGATTTTTTCCAAGCCAATATGGATAAAATACTCAATAACAATCCTACATAACAGTATTTGCCAACTTTATGAGTAAATATTTATCCAAAATTACTAATTCGTTACGCGTAATCTCTTGCACCGCAGTTAAATGCACGATGTTCCGACGTCAGAGATTGTGCCTCAGAAGTTCGTAACACTGGAAACAATTTTGTTTAAAACGTTGGCTAAACCTATTGTCTAGGATTGCTATTGTTTAATTTTCGCAAATTGGCTTCAAGAAACCTACAGTTATAGATTAATGCTTTTAGCGTTGAATTATGTACCACGCCCTCTTAAAGCCTATGTATTACTATGTCTAGACCATGGACTTATTTTGATGCTAGATGCATGCGTACTGTTTTCATTACGAGCTGAGGCTCAGAGAATCTTTTTGTGCAATAAATACATAATCTGCGTTAGAAGTTAACCAATTTCTTGTTCAGGGCTGCCACTACTGTACCATCAGGCCATACAATGATACTACCTTTCTTAATATTTCTGAAAAAAAAAGGGTCAGTTGGATGTTAAAACAAAAAATACAGTGGCAAATGCTACCACTTGGTTTAATGCTAATGGATTAATAATCAATAAAGAAAAAACACAGGTAATGAATTGTAATTCAGTTAAAAATAGTGATATTGTATTAAATACTTGCACAGAAGTTAAGATTCTAGGTCTAACACTGGATAGTAATTTAACATGGATTCCCCAGATTAAGAATGTGATTAATGTTGTACCACATAATTATGTAAGGATTTATAATAGCCCAAATAAGAATAAACATTACTATAATGTAATAGAGTTAACATTTTATAATAAATTGCACAGTGAGACCAAATCTCTGTCAGAAACAAATTTTAAAAGGAAAGTTAAAAAATGGTCATTATTGAATTCTCTTTATGAAATTAATGAATATTTTGAATTGAAAATGTAATATTTTATTATGTTTAAATATTTTAAAATTACTTTTAATATGTATTTTGTACTGTAACTTACGTAAAACCAGTGTACTATTTTATGACGATGTCTATTACATTTATATGTTTAGTGACAAATAAACAAATAAAAAAAAAAGTCACGTCCGGTTGTTTAAAATGGTACATGTCATTCTAGCACGTGTTACAAATATTGGTAGCATCGTGTGTCTAAATGTAAAATTCTTATATGGGATGGACTGTACCCTTCTGAATATTATTTTTGACAGAAGCACGGCTGGACATACCTGAAACACGTGGGGGCACACCCCTCTTACATCCGCCCTATTATAGTGTGCTCACGTCCACTCGACGTGTGGCGAAACTGCATTGAAGATCCCTTTTTGTTGAAAGGCACTTCAAAGTGCTCCATGAAAATGTGGCCCTTCATGGCCAACATTTTCATGCAGCACTTTGAAGAAAAGGCACTGAACCAAATCCACACCCAACCTAAAGTCTGGCTACAATATGTGGAAACTATTCTCATCTGGCAATACGGACCAGACAAAATGACCAAATTTGCGGCTTTCCTAAACTCTCTTAGACCATTAATACCGTTTACATATGAAACTGAAAACAATGAGAGCATCCCCTTTCTTGGTGTTTTGATGTCCAGAACAAACAAAATTTCTACCAAAGTATATATAAAGCCCACTCATACCGGACAATACCTTCACTATATGTCCAATCACTTCAAAAGTACAAAAACTGGCATAATAAACACTTTAAAAAACCGGGCAGATAAAATATGCAGTGACGAATCCTCAAAAACCGATGAGGAAAATCACCAAAACAAAGAATTCTTAGCAAATAGCTATCCTATTGAAACTACAGACAAACACATTAACAACAATAACGTCCAATTCAGTTCACAGGAATCAACAGAAAAACCACCAGGCACATTGGTTATTCCGTATGTGCAAGGACTTTCTGTAAAAATAAGGCAACTCTGTAATAAGTACGCACTACAAACAGCCTTTCGGTCAACTTCCACAGTCGGAAACATGGTGACAAACGTAAAACCAGTTACATAAAAATTAAATCTGTCTCTATCAAATCCCTTGTGAATAAGGAAGTAACTACATTGGAGAAACTGTCAGGCCACTTACCAGACGCCTTAAAGAATGCCAAAATAATATCACGAAAGGTGAAACTGAAAATTTCAGACTAGCCTAACATGCCAGGGAAAACAGTCATAGATACCGTGGGAAGACGCTGCACCAATTACACTTGGGGCAAACCCGACAAAAAGGAAAATAAAAAATCAGCTTTAATAATCAGCAATGGTAAATTCATCAGCCAACAAAGTATTGAACTAAAAAAATATCCGGATTCCTTTAATCAAAAAAGAAACTAATTTAAATAGACAAAATCATTGCAGATTATAGTTTCAAACCATTACTTACCATTGAAACAATAGACCTGATCCACATCTCACTGCATATAAGTTTTAATATGTATTTTGTACTGTAACACTGCACAACCAATCGGGAGACAGCTGCACTGTCATTGGCTAAGCTACATGTAGACTGTTTCCTATAGGCCTAAAAGACCCTTGTTTTTCCATATGTCACAGTCAGTCTATGGAGTTCCTCAGTCTGTACATGTGCCTGAAGTTCGCCTGTTTTTTGTCTGTGTTCACATCCATTTGGTGCCTTTTCACACACCCCATTTTTGTTGGTTTCTATTTTTCAATCTGTCGTTTGTTGTTTTTTTGTCGTCTTTTTCCAGTCCACTATATTCCACTTGGGAATTAATTTTGTGTTGTTTTGAATCTGTTTTTGTACTTGTGTCGTATTCTGGGATACAACTACATTCCAAGGAATTTTATGTCTGTTGACTATAGCTTACTGGCTTTTCTTCCGTTGTTTTTTGTCCATTGTGGGTTTTTCTGCAATACGACAACATTCGCCTGCAATGACGTACGTCCAAAAGAACTGTTCTGTTTACCCTCTTCACATCTCCAGCACAGAAATCCAAGGTAATCTGCCTTCTCAGACCATTGAAATAATCCTCCTTTCCGAGGACTCCAGGCTGAAATTCTCAAGCTTGGTTCCATAAACAGGGCCCCCACTACGCGCAACACTGCACTGCCTTCACGGGTCTGTCATAGTCGGCCTCTGCTTTACAAGTGGGGAGCCTTCCTTCGCCTCTACCTACCAGCTGATTCCCCCCCCCCCTAACCCAAACCCACACGGATTGGCGTTAAACATCACAAGCAGCCTAGTCCACTCTGTCCAAGGCCGATCAACAGGTTAAAATTTTACTTTAAACATATTTCTACTGGACTGTAGTTTAAAATCAAGATTGAAACAGTTACTTTAAATATCTATCAAACTACTGAACAAAATTGAAGTGATCGCCGTATGGAAAAATTAGTTTGGTTATGTAAGAGGTTAGAATTGTCCGGGAATAGCATATAATGTTATAAAAATTATTGTAAGCGCAAAATAAATCAAATAAATATTCTAACAAATAAATTTAAATAAAATACAGAAAATGTTTGCCACTTTGAATTTCAACAGTCATTTGTTCTTAGTTTAATGTTTGGCAGGGTTCATTATAGGTTCTCTCCATCTTTAGGCAAATATCTGGAATCACTACACATTGTATACAGGCCAAACTATTGATTTTAATGGCATCATTTAGGCCTACTAATGAAAAATGCTTCTATACCAGGCGTTATAAGTAGTTGTATGTAAAGAAAGTTGTAGTCTACTAACTTTGGTTTTTCGACAATGGCGGGAAAGGCCACTAGGCTACTAATTACAATTAAAACAGAAAGAGTTTTGCACAAGTACTCACAGGATGGTACTTGCAGATAGAAACACACACACATAGGACGAACACATTTCTCCGCGGACGTGCGGTCACTACGTTTCGCAGACTACATCTGCTTCATCAGGTGAGTGGAGGCACTCCACTGCAAGTACCATCCTGTGAGTACTTGTGCATGACTCTTTCTGTTTTAATTGTAACTTTGGTTTTTGTTAGGTTAAGTTAGGTTAGTAAGTTATTTTACTATTAAGTTTTCCATTTTTCATTAAATTAGGTTATAAGTAAAGTTAGGTTAAGGTTGGTAAACCTAACCTTACTTAAAGAAAAATGGAAAACTTAATAGGTTTGTTTTACTCGCGCTTGACCCAGCGTCTCTCGCGTCTCCCTGGAGTTGGTGGAGTTGAAATAATGTTGACCCAGGTCAGAGGGAGTTGTACTCTTAAAGGGCGAAGGAAAACGCTTTACTGCGTGAGTGCATTTGTTTTTGTGATGGCCGAACTAGCAGAAGTTATCGGGAATATAATAGAGAATGAAGAATTATCATGTACGAAATAAAAATAATTACATTCTGCAGTAAATAACACCATAACACCATTCCTTCATCATCAGATCTAATATTTCCATAATTTTCCAACTTTGTTTGGAATAATAAGTTATTCTCATTCATATCACTACGAACGTTAACTGACCATGATGTAGCAGACTAGCACGAAAACGTCTAGCAGACGATTTGCCCCCACAACTCTACCTCGCGAGGTGGAGCGGCGGGAACATGACCTACTTGACCTGGAGGCGCTTGACCTGGCGAGTAAAACGGACCCCCGCCATATTGTTTCCGGTAAGTAAAACGCCTAGGAGTGCCCCGGGAGCTGAAAGAGCAAAAAGAGACGCCAGGTCACTTCGAGTAAAACAAACCTAATGTTTAAATAACCTAACCCAACCAATGTAAGCTAACCTAACGAAATATAAAAAAATTCTGAAGTTGGAAAACTACTATTTCATTTACGTACGACTACTTCTAATGTCTATAGACTTTTCATTAATAAACTATACCTCTGAAGTCGATAGTTTGGCCAGTACCCAATGAGCAGTGATTCTTATTATTTACCAATGTTTACATGTCAATCAGGATTGAAACTATTACTGAAAACACAATTTCAGTTCTTCTTCACTTCTCATTTGTTCCATGTTGACTCCAGTCCAAGTTCAAATTCAGTCCAGAACTTTATCCTAAAAGTACTAATAGTGAGATAAATTGTTGTAGCTGTAGGGGGAGCAACAAGTTTTCTGAAAAAATGATTGAAGATGGTAGTACCGGAGAAAGGGTTGAGTGTTTAGAAGGGAGCAGGCTAGCTGAAATGGTTGGATGTGATGAGGGAATAAAGATATAGGTTGTAAATTGTACGAGTGTCTGCAGCAAACTGGAAAGTATCTGGGACGAGTTTGGAGGATATGGAGGAGATGTAGTAGTGGCAGTGGAAACATGTCTGAGTGAGGAGGTGCTAAATAGTGAATGTAGGCAGGATAAGTTTACCTTCTTCAGAAGAGACAGAGATGGGCAAGGGGGGGAGGGGAGTAATTGTGTGTTTAAAGGAGGGACTAAAAGGTTTTGTAGAATGGATTAGTGACGACAAACATATTATGAGTCAAAGTAAGTGGGCGTGGCAGGAATATAACAATATAGCAGCGTATAGGCCACAAGAACAAGGAAGGCAGTTTATTGAGGTGTTCAAGGAAAGAATAGCCAGGTTAAGGGATAGGCAGTAGGTTGTAGTAGCAGGTGATCTGAATATGCAAGATGTTTAATGGGAGGAATGAATGAGCGGAGGGGATGGGCACTAAGATGCACAGAATGGCATCACTATTAATTAACAGAGGATTAGTGCAGGTGGTGGGTACTCCGACCAGAAGGAATGAGAATGGCGAAGGGTAAAGCCCCTGCCACAATGAACTTTTAACTGCCGTGCGGTGCAGTGCTGTGCCGGTGTGATTTTGTCTATCTGATTGGCCCACGTGAGCATGACGTCACTGCTGTTCTGCTTGCCGGGCAGTGCTGTGCTGTGCCGCCAATTCCAGACGAACTTTTAAGGCCCTACCACAATGAAAAGTTCCATCTGCTGGTGACATGCCGCTCGCGCTGCCGCTACGGTGACCTTCCGGTTTTCTCCTCTTTGTATGCCACAATGAATGCCGGTGCCTGCCGCTGGGGTACAGTTCATTCTGCGCACAATAGGTGGCAGAGCAGGGACTTCGCTTGTTTTCGTTTACATTTTTTCTCAGCGCACAGTCACGGCATTGGCTCTCGTTTTGTGACGTACATCTGTCAGCCAATAGCAATCACCTTGCCGCTCCCTGCTGGTGTTGGCCGGTGAGTGCCGCCCCTCAAAAAAGTTAAAAGTTTGTTTGGAATTGGCGGCACAGCACAGCACTGCCTGGCAAACAGAACGGCAGTGACATCATGCTCACTCACCGGCCAACACCGGCAGGGAGCGGTAAGGTGATTGCTATTGGTTGATGGATGTACGTCACAAAACGAAAGCCAATGCCGTGACAGCGCGCTGAGAAAAAATGTAAACAAAAATAAGCGACTGCTCTGCCACCTATTGTGCGCAGAATGAACTGAACCCCAGCGGCAGGCACCGGCATTCATTGTGGCATACAAAGAGGAGAAAACCGGCCGGTTACTGTAGCGGCAGCGCGAGCGGCATGTCACCAGCAGATGGAACTTTACATTGTGGCACGGCCTTAAGGAAAAGGTATTTAGAGAGTATGATGGAGGAAGGGAAGGGCTAAGATAGGAGAAAAATTATTTGGTATCTTAGAAAGGTGAGAGACGGAGGCAAAACTTGGTACTGAAATTTTTTTTTTTTTTTTTACAATAAATGACAGTACCAAATAATGAACACCGTCCCATGCAACGTAAACAGCTTTGATCTTACCAAATATTTCACGGGAATCGAAGTCATCAACAATTTTATCATCCTCTTCATCAGCTGTAACTATCCTTTCGTTACATTTGCTGTACAACTTAGGATTTATATTTTCAAGTCGATCTGTACCAACCATTCTACGTTTTCGTATTTTTATTTTAACAATTCTTATTTAAACAGCCGGTGTACCATAGACTACGTAATGACATAGAGACAAAACATCATAGAACAGCTCTCCAACCGTACTGGTAAGATTGATTCCACGGTGTTAGGTTAATCCTACTACGTAGAAGGGTAAGAAAGAAAATATGTTTTCTTATTTCTTTATTTTTTATTTATTACATCACCCGCTAGGTTCAACTTTCGAACATTGCGTTCAGTGAATATGGGGTTCGTGATTTTGTTGGACATAACATGTATGCTGTTAATTACAGCATAGACAGAATTAATATAAATTACTAATAATAATAATAATACTTGCGATTGAGCTGACGCCCGGTGGCAAGTCGCTATTCCTTCAATCCTTACCCCTTAGTAATCGCCCCCTGAACTGACCTACACTCCTCGCTGTAACTATATCCTCCCGCAGCGCATTCCGCTCCCTCACCGTCCTCACCAACATGGACTGCTTTCCCCTCTCAGTCCTCCTCCAAGTTCTCTTAATCTTCCCGCTGTTATCCCCCCGACCTCTGTACACGCCCTTGACCAATTTGTTATTTAACTCCCCCCATCCCCCTCCTTCATTC